>JAHZNA010005180.1:0-16904 GCA_027743935.1 Sinodicranocentrus sp. ZH6 | reverse complement strand
CTGTGCATTACTTTATGATTAATTGACCAGTGACGTGAGAAAATTGTGACAACCGCGCATACTTCAGAGTGAATAATATGTCTTCACGAAATCGACCCGTCGCATATTGATAAATACTCAAATTCAATATACACACATATACTTTTGATGACAATTATTCGCAAGTATTATTTTATGAACGTGGAAAAATTGCATGAGTATATATATTCAAGTTCCAAAGAGCGACATTTAGAGTTATAAAAATAGATTTCTATGATTGGTTTATATAAAGGTACTATATATTCTGTCACGTTTTTGTATTAGTTTTTGAAGGTAGGAACGTGGGACTGAAGAAATCATGCGAATACAACACAGATGACAGATGTACGTGGTAATTTATTAAATCATGACTCATAAATATTGTGGAAGGAAACTTTTGTTGGAGTTTGCATATTATTTGACTTTGATAACGTGGAGCAATAATTTGCTAAATTGCAATTCTAAATTGTCCTTATTACGAATTTGCTATGTATGTACACACTGTATTTATGGTGATTGTATAACAAAAAATGTAAGTCGTAGAAATATAAAATTGCTACGGTTCGTACCAAGTTCAACCTAGCATAATATACCAAAGTCTTCAAAAATGAGAATAAGTGATGATAACTATTAACCACGATCAAATTACTAGACATTGAAGTTTTTGGAAGTACAAACGTGGTACTATAAATGAATATATACGTGTGTGATGCGCTTAAGCTTATTTACCTGAGTTCCTGCCAAAGAGTTATAATACAATGTACTGAATGATGATGATGATAATTGAGATGGTGGTGACACGGTGAATGGTACTTGGGAACACGAAGGAGACGAAAAACGGATCCTCTTTTTTTGTTTTTTGTAAACAGTCAAGCAAATACTTGCAATTTTTAGAAATGCAATTATCGCGAAACACGCATTTTTTACAAATAGTTTGTACAACTTTAGATGATGTTCTGAGGGTGTGAGGACGAGGAGGTACCGTCACATCCTGAAGGTCGAATTTAAGCAAAAAAGAGCTGAAGCATGACAAATATGTATCGATAGTGAGGAATTAGTTTTACATATACGTGAACTTGTTTCTTTATTTTCGCAACGTTTTATTTTTGACTCGCTTTGATTATTTTGTAGTACAAAAATATTTATCTCAAGTCAACCCAACCGTCTAGCCTGCATTATGTATCCCTACCTTTGTTGTTGAATTAACTCGCTCAGTTCCTGTTGGGAATACAGAAATCTCTGACTAGGAAGCATATTGTGTCTTATTATTCTTTTATAAATTACCTTCTGCATTACAATATTACCTGAGCAGATAAGATTCGTAACACTGCACTCCTAATCTCAAAAGATGTTTTAAGGTCTCTTGTCAGTGCGAATTAATTTTTAACCAATGCTTATGTTCAAGTTTACATTCTCTTGTTTGATTACCTGCTTGAGAAGAATCTGTATTAAAATAGTTCATGAAATTGATCAACATATAATCTAAAAACTACAATGATTTTTGATAATTTTCAAACACCCCCTTTCAAGGCTGCCTTGACTGTAATTTTTCACAGGTACACTTAAAATTTACACCTTAATGACTACCTTTTGAGCCAATGGACTACAACTAACTTGACTTTTCTACATATAAAAAACCCTTTGTACAATAAACCACACATTCCGCTTGGATAATGGGAAGTCTGTTACTATTTGAATAACTCATGAACTTTTCAGTAGTATTCATTGCGTCCGCGAGATCTGGTACGTTTTGGTCTTATAGTAGTAGTTGTTGTAGTTGTAGTCGTGGCTTTGCTGCTTCCACTTTTTGGGGCTTCCTCATATCCAGAACCATCGTACTGATACTCATACTGATCGTCACCAGAAGTATCCTTAGTGTCATCACGGTACTGGTACTGGTAATCATCGTATCCATGCTGCTTTCCAGGATCCATCATGTCATCCTTGGTAGTATGACTACTTGAACGGGGTGAAGCACTGACAGGAGCTGGCGTCAATTGGTTGGTATTTTCAGCTGCAACAGCCTCAGCCTTTGCCTCCTCTTCTAGTTTAGCGTAAGCTTGAATTTTTGCAGTCTGGTTTTGAACTTCTGAACCAGCCTTAAGCATATCGTTGATCATTGAAAAAAGTTGTCCCTGCTCTTCTAAGCTCTTGAGAACGGTAAGGATGGCTGATTCAGGGGTCTTGATTTCGGTCTTGGCTGCATCGCCGTAACTTCCTTTGCCAACTCGATCCTTTACAGTGTCCAGAGTTCGCTTCAGCCGTTGGAGATTTTCGATAAGTTTGGTGTGCTCGGTGTTCATCTCTTCCTCGACAGCAGTGGGGTCCAGTTGATGTTCATGATGGACCGGTTGTGGTTGACGCACACGACGACCCTGAGGAACACCATTGCCCTCCCATGCTAACAGTATCACCAGTACACAAATTACAGAAACTTTGTTCATTTTCGTAGCTGAAATTTTATACAGCTTTTAAATTTTCGTTTTGACTTCACTACAGGCAAAATATTTTTAGCGTGTGATCTGAAAGAGATCAAAGGAGTAAGTGAAATTTGATTCTAAACTTTTGGTTTTACGTAATAAGTTTTGTCGAGCAAAATGAAATACATTTTCATGTAGTTAGACAGATTTGTAGATCTTGAAAAAAAATCTACCTAAAATGCTCGACAGAGCATGAAAATGGTCTTAAGAAAAATTGTGGAACAATGCAAGTTACGATACTTGGGCATATGCAAGAAATGTTGCTTTATATAGATAAAACCAGAAATTTTTGCTTCTCAAACATATCCGGTAATATCTTACGTGGAGTCGCATGCTTATCTTATATATTAAATACAGGATATGCAGTAAAAGCGCACTCAAGCAAGAGTGAATAACCTCACAATTTTTTTGGAATATAATCATATTTATAATATTATAATACACATTACTGACGTATACCAAAAACAAATTATAAGTTGCTTTTAACACTGTTTTACTTTCGTTGAAATTATTTGGGTGAAATAAAAACTCTAATACGGTAGGACGTAAACAAAAAGTCGATTTCCCTCTATAATCGCTTTATTCCTTGCACTTTGAAGCTAAATGAATAGTAAAATGTTCCGTTAAAGCAATTTGTGTAAAGGGGCTTGACCAAATCCTTACCACTTGTGACTATTAGTGAGGGCATTGAGCGAAACAGTAAATTTTGTAAAACCAATTTTGTGTGCTACGTGCATATTCTTTCCGTTTTTTGGCTACAACTTAACTAAAATAACACCCAATAATGAGTATTGAAGTACCTCTACACTCATCATGACATTTATTTGTTGAACATTTGACACAAATCCTATAAGATCGAGCGCTCTCAATTAACTAAGATTTTAATGGAAACAGAATGGTGGCAACGGTTATCCTTTCTGCCTATGATTATCGATGACAGCAAAATAACTTTAATTTTTAATTATTTAGATATATGCAATGTCTTAACTTCAATATATTTCAAATTTAGATAGATTTCAAACGATAACTTCAAGCGCAAGCGGGCTATATTTTGTGTTTCAGTTTCCTGATTCATTTTGTTTCATTCTTGTTTTTTACATAATCTGGCTGACTATATATTATTATTACAATGTGCACACACATCTTACAAGATTTGCTGCGTAATTTATAAATTTTAAAAACACTTTTGGAGATTACAAATACATAATATTACACGTATAATGTCACTATCATTTAATGAATACTTGGCAGCATGATAAAAAAAGTTAAGCATGTAAGTTTAATTCCCAAAACCTTCTGGCTCATACTTCAAGTGTAAAATGTGAAGTTCAGCGCATGAGAACATTAACGTATAATTGAGCCAATATTCTCACATACAACATAGGTTAGATTGAGTGTAGTTTAATTTATTTATTCAATAAAATTCATAGAAGCATGTTACACAAAAATTACCCTGTAATACCTCCAACTTTTTCTAGTCCCATGAATTATTTCCTGATTTTATCACAGACATAATAGATGTTAGTGTATATTATTATTATATGATCATAATAAACATGCGTGTCGCAGACTTTTCCTTTGAGCCGCCAAAGTCTTTGCAGAATTTTCTAAAGTCTATGAACTAAAATTTCATGAAACTGATCACTTATATCCTCTAAATAGCCGAAAATGTCAGATTCGTGAAAATTATTAATATATACGGCTATGATTTTTACGATAGGTCCAATTTAAGAGGCAACCCCACTCACACCCAGTTTGTACTTAAATGGGAGTAAATCTAATTCTGATTAATACATTATGATTTTTATTTTATTATATTAATACAAATGTATTCGATATTTTTTATACCAAATAACTTCCGTTCTTGATACAAAAAATAAAAGCCTTGCCTATGGTAGTTTTATTCTTATAGACTTATTTGCCACACTAGTGATTTAGGACAGCAGAGTAACCACTGCACATTTTGATTTTGCATGTTCCATATTCTATTATAAAGCTCCACTTTAATAGCTCATCAGGACATTGTACTAATTTTAGCATGTTAACATGGTTGAAAAATCAAGCCTCACATAAGTTTATGTTAGAACAAGGAACAAATCTTTTTCATCCTCAGCGAGATTTCCAAAACTTTGATCCAGCAGTCGGCTGCGCATCAGCCCAAAGAAGTTGTAACTGTAAGCATTATATTGTCGCAATAAGCTAGTATTTATGCAAGTTTTAGGCTGACTTCTTTCCAGACGTGAATAGTTTGATTAATACTTCACATTATACCACTTCACATGTCTGTATATCCACGTGCGCTATAACTAGTAAATTTGAATAGCAAGTAGTAGTATCTGTCAATCGCGTGGTCTTCCATGCTGACTTTTCCAGGCGCAAGCAAACACATCCATGAATGAAATCTTCCCGATATGCTTGAATTGAATGATGTGACGTCCTGTATTTACTAAGCTTATCCTAATTGGAAGTAAATTACAATAGCATTTATGTCATTGAGACTGCACATTAGTGTCGTGGTTGGGGAATGGGAAATGTTTGAGAGTGTACTCATTTTAAAGTCTTTGCAAATCGTTCAGAATTAATTATTTCCTTATTTATGTATGTTAGTCAAAATCTCAGAGAGTAACAACGTGAGGAGCACATATTTGTGTTTGAACCATCACTGAACATGCTTACACTACATGAAATTACCCTTAGGCTACGAGATGTATCTCCTACTTTAACAGGGATTAACTATGCGTAACGCAGTTTGCTGTCAGCACAATTAATAATAAAGTCACCGCATGATGTAGTCACAGTCACGTCATACCCATTCAGAAAAAGATCCCTTCTGGCATTGCAGTCAATAATTGCCAAGTAATTGAGCTGAGAACTATTAAGCCTTCTTTGTTGGCGTGACCTGTTTGCTCAAGAGCAAGTGCACATAATGACATGCTTATGTCATGCAATGGAGGTAGGATAGGATTACGCTGATAAATTAAACGACATTTATTTTTGTGGTAATTGTGGTACAAGGTAAGTATTCGAAAATCTTATAAATACTGACAATCAGTCTTGGAAGATGGGACCATTCCTTTTGTAATTATGTGCAATCACGATTTTCTGTTTTGTTTCAAACATGCCGAAATTTCCCTCATGTATAAGATATCATGTTATGGGTTTGTTTATGGGTTCAGGAATTGATATTATATGTATGCAATATGCAAGCTGTAAACTAAATTGGTAAACTTATTGCATGATATCAGAACCGAAACCGAACTAGAGCATGGATCATGCATACGTTTGGAATAACCCGAAACAGTAGCACCAGGTCTTTAGTGTGGCGTAAGGATGGAAATGTTTATCTTGAATCGGTCGGAAAGTACTCTCTGTTTGCTTTAGAGATAACATATTTGTCCAGCATTCCAGTTCACCTATCTATGCTATGTCAGCTGGAAAGAAGAAGAAGATGGAAGATGAATGAATGTGCAGCATGTTTCTCCGTCATCGTCGGATTCATTGCATTAATGAGCATAAAACTATTTTTTGAAGGGTCCAACTTCCAACCTTTTCTCTATTATAGTCAGTTAAATATTGAAAGATTGTATAACTCGTGAAGACAAATCGACAGGGGAAATTAGACCTTTTACTTGTAAAACTGAGGCTCAACAATGTTCGAGCCGACAAATCACACAATTTCGTTAACATTTAGTTCATGGACAACGGAATGGGTGAGCAACGATCAACAGTATTTCGAAACTTGTTGTATTTTCTCATGACACAGACAACAGACGGGCTTCCAGTAAGACGAAAAACATTCTTCAATCCAAAGCGTGCGTAACTCCTTGGGAGGCTGTTATGATGCAGCAAAGGCAAAAACACAATACTATTACTCTAGTGCTAAAGTAGTGAACGCCGAACGCACACATCTGCTCATTCATGTGTGTTGTAAGAATAAAAATCTTGTCTTTAGAAATCCTATGAATGAAGAATCGTTATATATGAATGTATCATATTTATATGAACGAAATTTGCATCCAGATCCAGGTTTAGTAGTCCACTTGTCGCCATATGTATGCGTATGGTAAAGTATCCTGCCTTGTACCCTGAAATCAGCACCATTCATTTAGTATAATTTTCAAGTAAGTAATGTGGACGATCGATAACATTGCATCACATTCATGCATGTTGCTTGTCAAACCAAAGATTGTCTTTTACGCTTATTATGACAAGATAAACCGGATTGAGTGGCTGAAAAAGTACATTCTCCAGCAGACCATTCAGTATTGTGCAAGTGTGCGAGCAAAGTGTGTGTATCATCAATCGAGCAGGCACAATAAACAGAATAAAAATCTTTTAATCATACCGAGGTTAACAAAACATTGGTAATTCATCACCAAAACTTGTGTAACTATTCTGAGTTCATAGTTCAAATTAAACCTCAGATTTAAAAATGAACCCTTCAGGAGACGACGCAGCTACTATAACTCTTCAACCTGGACAAAGCATTAAACCCAACGTATCGCTGAGTAAAGCTCAACAGCTTGTTGAGGACCAGTATAGAGTAAAAGTAGAAACAATTAAGGAGCTCAACAGTTATGACGATAATAATTTTTATGTTAAGGTTCGTGCATTCAAAAGATTAAATTAAAATAGGTTAGGTCATCATCTGTCATGTGTGATTGTATGGCTAAAATAAAATCCTTGCTATTAGCATAGAAATGAATGAATTTTTGTCAAATGCAGGCAACAACTAAGGATGGTAAACAGGAGAAGTTTATACTCAAGGTGCTCAATTCCATGGACTCTAAAAAGCCTGGTCACATCGAAGCGGAGCATGTGGTAATGATCCATCTGGCTAAAAACGGCATCACCTGCCCCATTCCACAGAAAAATGTTCAAGGACAATTATATTCATTGGAAACTATCAAGAATGATGTGAAAGATGTTGATAACAATGGTAGGATATTCAATTTCAATCGCAACGCATTGCTTACGTTGAGTTGTTCCGTATATTATTTTTGAACCACAGAAAGCACGCCTTCCGAAAGTTCTCATATAATCAGACTTTTGAGCTTTGTGGAAGGCAAGATTATGCATGACATTCGGCCAACTATAAAACTTTTCCAGAAGGTTGGAAAATATATTGCAGAGTTGGAAAATTTACTAAAGGTGATTCATGCCAATAACGATGATGATCAACTTTGTTTACACTTCTAAGCATTTGTAAAACAAAATGAATAATGTGTAATTGTAAATACCCATTTAGGGACTGTCATTTACTGCACTCGATAGCCACTGCTCTATCTGGATGATATCGGACTTTTTGGATTTAGAAAAGTTCATTTTCGTAATTAAGAATCAACCGGATCGTTATAGTTTGGTGTCAAGCGTCCTGGCAGCTTTTAAGGATCGCGTTCTACCGCTTATACCTAAATTAGAAAGAGGTACACTAAACCACTTTATTTCACACCTAACTGTGATTGATAATTGATAACAGATGAAGTGGTGTACAAATTCCAGGAGTCTTTCACGGAGATTTTAACGAACAAAACATTATTGTCAAGCTATCTACAACAGAACCCGATGAATACGACATTCATGGCTTAATTGATTTTGGTGATATGCAAGTCAATCCGTATGTTTTTGAGTTGGCCATCACCATATGCTATATGATGCTTGAGTGTGTAAAAGAAGGAGTTAACATAGATCCATTTGTTGGAGCACAGAATGTAGTAAAAGGCTATTCTTCCATGAGAAAACTTCAGGATTGTGAGATTGAAATTCTTAGGGTAAGGGTTGTACTTAAAAAACTGTAATCAAAGTAAACTGTAGCAACTCATAATTTTATCCACATTCCACACTCCTTTTGGTAGATACTGGTTGCTTCACGGCTGTGTGTGAGTCTTGTTATGGGAGCCTACACATACTCTCTGGATCCAGGGAATGAATATTTATTGACAACTTCCAAAACTGGATGGACACTTTTGGAAAGAGTTTGGAAGGAAAAAAGTGACCAAGAGATGATCACTTGTTGGAAAGAAGCTATCGCCTTACATTAAATAAGCCAAACACTATTCCTAATACATTTGTAAAATGTTTTCTATGTACCATTATGAGATGTTTTATCATGTCAAGACAAATACGTAAATATTAAATTGCCAAATTAACAAATGCGTAGTAGTAAACTAGTAAAAATCATAGTTTGCTCGATAGAGCTTTTACTCACAAATTTTGACAGTAGGCTTAAACACACACGGACCGGAACAGATTTTAAGGATAGAAATATTTAATTAAAAAGGTTAACGTCTTGATTTATATGTCCCTTCACCTTCTGAATCCGAACCAGAATATGGTCCAATATAGATTTTATTGTATTTATTAGGAGCGGTCCCAAGTGACGGCACTACTTTTACGTGAGGTTTAGGATCATTAGTGTTATTACTCGGATGATTTCCTTTGTCCTTATTGGCACTCCCAACATTTCGCTGTTGCAACTGCACTTTTCCTCCTTTAGCTGTGGAGCTTGCCGGTACTTGTTTCTTATTGGGATTGTTTGGTATCAATTTATAATTTTTGATTATTTCGCCATTGATTGGAATTGGATGTAACTGATTTGGAATGGAAATGGTGGACATGAGAAATGGAGAAGGAGGAGCCTGTATTGTTGTAAAAACCGGTGGCACTGGTTTCTTGTTTACTGGTGCTGCTCCTTGTCCTGGACTAGAAAGTCCTATGTTGTTTGAACCTTTATTAATATGATGTAAATTTTGCATGGTATTACGCAACGGTGTGTATTCCGCAGGCTTGGCATCAATTCTATATTTTTGAAATGGCGGTAAAGGTCCAAACAGGCGTACTGTTCCGTCCAGTATAAGTTCTGCGCGTTTTGCATTAGCTTCATCTCCAATAGACTTTTTAATGTTATATCGGGGACCGATCGTCAATGGAAGTTTGTCCTTTACATTCTTCACTGATTCTACAGCTGGATAATTATTTACAAGTCGTGGTGAATTTGTAATTACTGCTTTGGTAGGTTTCAGAGTTGAAAGAGCTGCTACCGCTGGAAGTACCTTGACTAGTTTACTAACAGGTAAACTTTTCCGGGAGGTTTCGCTAGCTCGTATATTGCTATTCACGTATCCTTGTCCTACAATGGGTGCTGGTACAGAAGAGGAGGCTAACCCCTGAGGTTTCCACTCTTGGCCAATGTCTTTCCTCATTCCCGTGTTGACTTTTGGGATCACACTAGCATAAATACTTTTGTTGAGCTTTTGCCTTCCAGAGGAAGCAATAGACTCTTGAGAATCGTAATCTTTTCTAGAATCTTTTTTATGATTTTTCTTTGCGTCCTTTTTTAATGTTGATTCTGATACCTGAGGTGTTTCAGGAGGCTCAAAACTAGTCTATTAGTATAAAAAATCGAAACCCAAGCAAATTTAGGATTGATATTAGAAACTAATTTTCCAAGCTAAAGGACTTTACCGCATTAAAGCCTTGAAAAACTTTTCGTCGCTCCTCCGCAGGTGTTGCCTGCTTTTCAACTTTGTTCTTCCAAGGAATAATTGTACTCATATGCTGATTCCCAAACAAATCTTCCTCTGCAGCACCGGTTTCCTTTCGAGCTCTTTGCTTTGCCGCAAGTACTGCCAGCTTCCCTTGAACTTGAGAAGCTTCACTGGAACTAAGAACCCCCAATCCGTCCAAAAACTTCGTGTGAATGTTAGTTGCATCCAATATTTTTCTCAACCCTTCGTTTACTGAGCTATTTACCGATGAGACGGGAGCAGGAGCGTTGTCCGATCGTCTAGTAGATATGTTCGGTTGATGTAGTCTTTCTTGCATCAACCCAAATGATAGAATTTCTTCTGAATCCATATAGTTGTCTGATTTTATTAAGATTAAAATGAAAATGTTGTATCATCATCATAAGCTATGTACTATGGATGATTGAATTTATTCATGTATACGATTTTTTTACAAATTCAATGTACCCGTAGATCCTCTGTTAACCAAATTGATTGGAGAAAATGCTCCTTCGGAAGAAATCACGCTTTTCACGTTGGGATACGTTACTGCATTTCTTCGACTCATTCTGGGCATAGAAGTGAAGGGAAATTCGGGTTTTTTGGACATTTTAGACAGTTTTACAAATAAATTTAGAAATTACAACGAGAATTTTGTGGTATTGGTCATAGTGTGCTTAAATCATGTAAAATGGAATTGGACTGCTGGAATTTTGTCTACACGAGAGTTCTTATGCAGATTTGTAAATTCTGTCGTGGACATTAATAACATATGCAACGGAACCCAGTTTTTAAACATTGGTCGAATTAGGTCGAATTACTATAATGTGTGTGTGGTTGTTTGACTGTTTCCATGATTTTTTTCAGCTTCAGAGTGCACCTCGCTCAGGTTAAGGTTAACTTTACTGAAAATATCATCTTTCCTTGGACCTTGTCATTTTATGAAAACCTGGATAAGCCTTAGAATATTGAACTAATGCAATCAATGACGGTGCAAAATCTTTAGTTAATGATCTTGGATCCAATTTAATCAATATATCTGGAGATCCTAGAGCCAAAACCTACCACGAAATATTTTATTTATAAATTATGTGCTTTTAAAATATGTATTCAATATTTCCGTGAAGTGATAATAAATAAATCTGGTAAGACTAAAAAAACTAATGCATAAGGATAGGGAAGCCATGGTCATTTTTTAATTGAATTGATTGCAAGTTTGCAGAAACCTGAGTTTCCCTCAAAGACAAATTTTATATCATATCGCTTTCTCCAATGCTCTCTAACATTTCTCGAACTATTGTTTTTTTACTCGACCGAACTCAACGAATACATATGTAATAAAACTAAAAGAAACTCAATATTGACACATTACACATTGAAATATATGTAGCTTAAATTAACATGTTTTAAAAATCAAAAACCATTCTAGTTTCCCTTGAAAAGTACATATTTGTGCAGGTATTTCTGTTAGTAGTGGGATTTAACCGTTTAATTGTTTGGCCATGTGATGGAACCTGACGGTAATGTACTTATTGGATATCTGACAAACCAATGATTAGCACTGGAACATGAGAACTCCAGCTTGGATGGAAGAGACTCCTCTGTGTCCTATGTACATGATTGACATCCAGCATAAATAAAAATTACAATAGTATTCCATTTTGATTTACAGAATTTTGTTGTTTACGTATCCATACTATTGAGACATCTGTCGAAATTATACTTTCTCCATTCATAATTGTTGGGAACCCATCAGACAAAATCTTAACAGCTCCACGAACAGCACCACAGAAAATGTAACTTTTATCAAAGTGCTCGGAGCAAACAAATGTATGTTTTGTTAATTTCCAACTGTACTTTTCGTTGGCTTTACGTAGGAACTCTATCCATTTGTCCTTCATTGGGTGGGAATTCATGCTAAAAAATGAGTTTCGCAGTTTCGAATATATATTAACATGGAAAAATAATGCACCATTTTGTTTTGTTTTTCGTTTTGTATTAAAACATACCTGAAAACATGAACTACATCGGACGATATTTTCATGCAGCCAACTACTGCACATGTTTTTGGCATCTTCTCGATTCAAACTTCAAACAACGGCTAATTCTCTTATAGCTAGCTTGCAATTAAATAATTAGTCTATTGTTGAGGATTTCAGAATGATTAAAAAATAATTCTCAAAAGTTTCAGTTATGCATTCCTATTTCTTTGATGCACGTAATGAATATGTATGATATGGGATTTGTGTTACGATATTTTGATTAGGATTATGCAAGCCATTTTTTTTGAATTTTTTGATTGGTAATGTTGTCAAGGATATCCAGGTTTCTACAAGCTTGCAACCCGTGAAATTAAAATATAACCAAAAGTCCATCTTTCTATTTATCTGATCTGTGGGATAAGCCTTTGATTTTCTTTTAAAGCACTTTGTACATTTTGAACAAATCATTAATTTTGTAACTTCCACGCTTTCTTATTGTTGTTCATGCACCTCATATTGCATGGCTTTTAGATTTTAAGACTAATAAAATACATCTTTCACGATTCGATAAAATAGCTATCATGATTTTATTTACAATTTACACGTAAAATATGAGATCATGCATCATACGACCTGTTAGCTTCTATTTTTAGTACTTGCAAGCATTACCATACCCAAGGCCATACACAGGTCATGCTTGTGAAACTGGTTACTCACATGAGATTTTGTTGGTGCACTATTACTACTCCTTTCAGTTTATATTTTATTTTTATTTTGATTATTCCTGAAAGGGCAAAACCTTATATGATGAGTACTATTTTGAAAATTGCAAGCTCGGCAAGATTATAAAAATAGAATGGCGAACCTCCCAGGAAGATAAGTTTTTTAGAAAAATACATGACAGCAGTCATATATTATGTAGAATTATTTTATGCATATATATTATCAATTTTATTCGATGATGTATCATTCATATAAGACTGATTTTGCACAAGAAATACTAAAATGACAAAATATCCCCATTATTTGCAAAGAAAACAGCTATATAGGATAGGAGTTGCGTTGGGATGAATGTAGTAAATATTTGTGATGCCTAGCGTAACAATATTCGACTCAGGGGGAATGAGATATAATTATTAAAAATTATACCCCTACCTATTTCAGCTACGTATTAACTCTATTATGCATTATTATAGAAGCACACAGGTCCAGTAAACATATTCTTGCCATGTCAGTTAGTATGTTTAGACACCTTGCACGATACGTAGAATAATACATGACATGTTTTTATATTATATTTATCTTCCTGATAAGGTTACCCTGAAAATGATTCCGGCTTATATGATTCGTTTTGTATAACGTAGCAAAAGTTGTAGTGAGTGACCAATGTCCATTTATTAGCATCTTATACTTGTCGTGAATAGACTCGTATTTCCACGTAGAAATTTCACGCACACGCAGCAGGTTCCTTTGTTTTATACCATCATCATACATTGCAGATTACAGTGTATTAAAGCATTGAGATTTGGAGATATAAGGAAGACAATGGCACTAGTCATATGAAAAATGGACATATTATTTTTTGCAAATAGTTTCCACTAGTAGACAGACACTATAGTATACAGATTGACGTGAATCTATTAGGTCCAGTCTTTTTAACGGAGTGATATTGGGCACAGGCAGCAGGTAAGAGGGGTAGTAAGGAAAATCTCTCATTTTAATCTCTTGTGGACAAGTATCGGTAGAAGAAATACTGGTTTTTTTGGTCACGGAACGAAATGATTGCATTGCAAATCTGATTCACAAATGGATTAGAGTTGGGATTCGCAATCATGTGAAAACAAGATTTCGCTGAATACAGTATGTATTACGTAGCGATTTTCGAATTGCCCTCACATTACAGTTTAAAGACAGCTTTCGCAAGTTTGTAACTGGTGAGAGAGATTTTTTAAAATTGCTAGTTAGCTATTCCCCTTATGTGCTAATTGTTTAGCAATTTATTCGTCACTCCGTGTGCCAATTTCCTGTGTAAAATAGAGAGGAACTGGTGTGCAATTTATCACTATGCAGAGCAGATGTTGGTCACTGAGGAACCACTTACTTCAATTAGCCTTGCTGCTCATCGTATTCAATGGTAAGTGTTGCACCTTGCCACTACTTGATCGGTTTTAAAACTTCCTGATTTCGGTTGAGGTATTATTAAGTCTACATTAACCAACGTACTTTGATATTTAGTTACTCAGAGTCAACGCGCAACTTTAGGAGATAGCTGCAACCATAATCAGTTCCGCTGTTTAGATGGTGGGTGTTTAGATACTGAGAAACTATGCAATGGTGAGTTGACTAGATGTGCCCCTAAACTTAATTGTCGTAATGAAGGAACGATAAATGAATGATGATAATTTTGTAATCGATAGGAAGAAGAGACTGCTCAGGCGGAGAAGGTATATAGGGAAATCACATTATGAATAAACTTTTAATTTGTGAATAAACTTAATCAAATTGTTCTGGTATCTTGCAGACGAAAAGGGAACTTTTAATTGGAGTTGCCGTTCGTTGACATTAGCAAAAGACAACTGCGAGTAAATATTCCTCTAGATTTTTTAAATTTTATTTACTGTAATTGCATATATGCAGAAGTTGAATCTATTTATTAGAATTTATCTTTCATGTTAGTCCAGCCAGACAGTTTAGATGCCGATTTGGTGGATGTATTTCCAGACCCCTCCTCTGCGACGGAAGAGTTGATTGCTGGGGTAAAAGGAACTAGATAATTTTGTCTTTAAAAAAATGCATTCGTATACATATATTGTACGCTATTTTCTATAAAAAATCTTAGGTGGAGGGGATGAAGCCCGGGATGTTTGTACAGGGTAATGAATTACTTTTACTTTACTTCTTGCATAATATATACATTTGAGCTATCAAAATAATTTTTAAAATACGATTGGTCAGGACAGTGAAACCGTCGGAAATTTTAAGTGAGCCGGATTCCGGCTCACGCCAAACGTACCCACCTCCTACAACAACAACTCGTCGTGTGATTATTGAAAGCACATCTACTAGATCTGCATTTCCTGCGCGTAACCCTAGTTCTGGAGGAGGCTGTCCAGCTATTGATGAAAATCCATCATTGGGATACAAAGTTAAATGTGTAAACGATCGCGACTACAATGTTGAGTGCGCAAACGCTCCAAGTGGAACTAAAGCTCAATATACGTAAGATTTCGTCTTTCGTCGAGCACACACAGTAACTAGCTACGTATGAGGGTTTCAGTAATTGTTTTAATTAAAAAACGCAACAGATGCAAAAAGTTTTTTACTGCAACCTCTTCCGTTCTACTGTCAACGGCAAGAAGATGTGAAAATGGAAGGTGGTCTCCTCTAAATTATAAATTCGGATGTGAACCAGAATGTGGAATTAGCGCAAATGACATTGGTGCATTTGTTGTGGGTGGATTAAAGGCTGAAGCTGGACGGGTAAATATTTGCAAACCGATGTAAATGATGCATATAATGATACATAATATCACTTAAAAGTGAAATATCTGTCTTTTGTAGTGGCCGTGGATGGTTGCAATTTATGAAAGGAATTCAAGGAACAACAAGATGGACTTTATTTGTGGAGCATCTCTCGTTTCGACAAAGGCCATTATCACAGGTAAGGTATTGCAAGTATTTGGTAAATATGAGCGCAACTTTTAGTTCAATAAATATGCTGATCCCAGTGATCTCCATTCATTAATAATGGATTTTTAGCTGCACATTGCGTGAAAAGAAAAGATTCTGGCCAGTTGAAGTCACTCGGGAATTTAAAAATTTTCCTGGGGAAGTACTATCGCTCATTAACAGGGCCCAAATCTGAGGGAGAACAGGAGCACGGAATCGCACAAATATTCGTTCATCCTGACTACAATTCCGTCACTCTTCAAAATGATATTGCCATCATAAAGCTGTCACAGGCAAGCCTTTCACAAATGCTACACAAGTACACACACATTCTTTCGTAAAAGTCACGCAAGAAGTGTTATTCTTTCCAGCCTGCTCAAATTACCGCAACTGTGAGACCCGTATGTCTACCTAGTAGTTCGAGTTATGTAGAACCAGGGGACTACGGAACGGTATTTTGCAAAAAATTTTAATAAAAACTTGATCAACTTTAAGAAAGTATAATAAAAGAATTTTAACTGACTAGTTGATCGGTTGGGGAAGAGGGACTGGAAACACTTTCCAGGAACAGCTGCAGCAAGCTCAATTACCTTTCGTTTCGAGCAGGCAATGCATTGACGCTCATCCTCAATTTGCTCAACTCGTGAATCCTGGTACAACACAGCCTAATTATTCATTTTGTCTAACGCGAAAAACGTTAAGGAATATAACTTTCGATGACTTTTTTTTGCTTCAAGGTACCTTTTGCGCAGGTTACAGAAATGGAACTTCGGCATGCGACGGGGACAGTGTAAGCCTTTTAAACGAGTGGTTTTTTCCACAGATCTATTTCAGTTTGTCCATCTTGAAGGGGTCGTACCAAAAAGTATTACACATCTTGAAGAACATTTTGCATTTGTTTAGGGTGGGCCACTTGTATTTGCTGACAAATATAGATCTAGTAAATGGATTCTGCATGGGGTGGTAAGTGCTGGTATAGCTTCGTCGGAATCGCGATCTGGGTGTAATCCAAACTATTATACAGTCTTCAGTAACGTCGGATACCAACCCACCAGAAGTTGGATATCTTTCACCATAGATTCTTATTTTAATTTCTAAGGGCCATATTCCGGGTCTATGTCCTCTGCCCCTAACCAAGGGTCAAACTGCCACAATACAAACCACCCAATGACCCAACACAAACTCCGCCTTCGATAAATCCCCCTTAGGCATTTTTTATTAAATAGCGAAGCGAAGCGTAGCATATTTCT
>JAHZNA010005179.1:0-24514 GCA_027743935.1 Sinodicranocentrus sp. ZH6 | reverse complement strand
AAAAATATAACTAGAATTGTGGGCAAGGTTTTGTAACATTTATCGTGGTAAAAGGATGATATGGAAATGAATCTTGTAAGCATAACACTACCACCACCGTATTTTCTGTCATAATTTTTCAAAGTATCTCCCATCTTCCCAAACTCGTGTGAGTAAAGAAAGGGGCGGACTAGGGAGCAAATATGATTTACTAGGCTCATTTGTTTTCAATAAGATAGCACCAGTCTTGAAAGGCTATTTTTCCAAAAGAAAATGCATATGATGGGATACTCGTTGAGTCCATATTGTGCGTGATATTTATGGCTGTAGGAAGAGCACATGGTCTCGCACTTGACTTCCTTGTGGATATCAGAAAGGTTACATGTGTGTGATTCATTTGGCAAATAGAAAACAACAGAGGATTCTAAGCTTTCCCATAAAAATCTGCTAGAGTCGTGTACTCTTGTTTTTGGGAAGATAAACAACTTTTGATTTTCCTCTCTTGAGCTAATTAACGACTGGATTTATGGGTGGATCACTTAAGTTTTGTGAACTTGTGAAATTATTATTGGTTGAGAGGCATAAAGATGGGAACAGAAGCAATTTCTTTGAGAAGATGGGTCTGGCAATAATAAAAGATAAGGATATTGTTTACACATACCGTTTAAAAGCTGAGTGTTACATAAAAGTGACATGAAACGTGATACTGGAATGGCAATCTGAATAAGACGAAGAAAACTGTCGGAGAGAGACGGGAGTGCAGAGCAGGATTTTTTAGTGCCAAATTTTAAGCTTCTGTGTATTTTCTGCCTCTCGTGAAGGTTGTAAAACCCGAATTAGTGAGTATGTGGTGACTAAAGATGAAATGAAGGATGAACCCATTTCATCTTTCTTGACAAAGATGCACATGGCATGACATCGGTGAAAACATCTCATCTTACCATCTCTCCCCGAGTGCATATCTTCTTTCGTCGTTTACTCCGTTTTCTTTTATGCAGATGATGTGATGAACTGATTTAGACTTGAGTCTATACATGTGTACCTATGTGTAACGTAGAAAGGGAGATGGAAGCATACATTTGGAATTTTCACAAGAGCGCAGACAAAACGTAAACAGTGAATATGAGGAAGATACATGAGAAAATAGATGTTGTGGAATGGTTAAAAGGAAATCTATAGGAAATAGTTAAACAAGGCACGGGCTCGTTTAATGAGTTGAAAAATGAGAAAACATTCTCAAAAAGCCTTTATTTTTAGAATTTAACTCAAAAATCAAGTTGAAATGGTAGAACTTGAGTTTGGAAATGTGACACAAGTTATCTCTCTACTGAAATTTGATAAAAGGCGTCTACAATCTTGTCTTGTACGGTATATCCCATCATCAAACGTTTATTGATTTTCCTAAGAAATGTCTTACCCAGCAAAACTACAGTATATTTCTAGATAGAAAATTTAATTAAGATGTGAAAGCAGGACAAAATTAAATTTTTCCAACTTCACGACTATCTGACAGCAAAGTCCCTACCGCCAATTCTTTTCCCATTGACAGCTAATCACAATAAAGTGTCTGAAAGCTTATCCAAGTTTTCTTTTTATTCCATCAATTCGACCCCTCGACTAAAATTGCTTTTCCGGAAAGTAATTAAATGACGTGAGTCTCTCGCGCACGTTACTCCTCTGACCTTACAGGTCACGTTGCAGCTGTAGTATGGGAATATATAGAATTTATTATATAGAGATTGAAATTACGTAAGAATTTTTGGGAACGCGAGTCCATTTCCTTTCCAAAACATTCTATCTCTTTCCTTCTCATATCTGAAAAAAAAATATTCTGAAATAGTCTCGTCTAAAAATATAAAAGACACGAAGATGGGACTCGCATCCCTCTTCTAATTTTAATTTTCTCAACTCAAACCCTACCCAGTCTGGGAAGTTAGTGATTAGACAAGCTGGAAATATAGAGCGAGCAATGAGCATAACCATGATAAGATGCATCATTCCGTGGAAAACTGATGGGAATAGAGAACACGAAGGAGATGATGATACAAACATACTGAAAAACGTTTATATCTTATATATCCATCTCTCACAATACAAAGTAGTAGACAACATGAAATGATCATATAACTCGTTTACAGTATGACTGTTTTTTCTTCTTCTTACAACGCTGATGAGACTTTAAGCTTCTGGACGAGGCAAAAGTTACCAAAGAAAATGTACCTAATTCCGGCGCTCACAGTTGCTGACCCTTTTATGAGAATTTTCCATCCACTGCACATCTTTCACACACAATACCAACTTTTTCAAGATACCTTTCTCGCCTGTGACCTTAACTTTTTCTTTGTGGGGGGAGCAATGAGCATGATTTCATCTGACTTGTTAAATTCAGGATCCATCCAATAACAAAAATCCTCTTGTAATATTTTCATGTTGTGTACCCTTGTACCTCATCGGGTACTGGATGTGTGTATGTGGGCCATAATCTATTATTATTATAAGTGCATAGATCGAATTTTGTGTGTTGCTCCTTCCAAGGAAAATAATAACCTCGCTCAGCTCAGTCCATTCCATCAGCTTCACAAACTCACACAAGTCAAAAAAAAATCCTTGCACTCATCAACCTTGCCTTTGCTATGCTCCTTTACTGGGCCCGTTTTTGTTGGATTGTTAAATTTTTTCCCTTCTCAAATTGAGTTACGAGCTTCCCTTTGAAATAGAAACTTTTCAAGTAACTTCTTTACTCTAACATGATTTCGTGAGTAGACGTGCATATAGGGACACAATATGGTGAAGAGAGGGGTAGTTTTTGGTAAGGATATATAAAACTAGGATGAGAAGCAGGAAGAAAGGTATTAAGAATAATAAGATGATGCTTACCCTGTTACAGTGGTGGTAGAATAATACTTTAAAAACGACGACAAAAGTGGCTTTTTGAAAGAGGACTCTCTAATAATCCATCTATATCCATGTAATATAGCATGGTGGGGAAATAGTTGGCGTTAACGAGATGAGCTGAGAAGAGCACCCAATATTCCTGGGGTTTCCTTCTTTGCTCACCTTCTTATGATGTACTCCTGCTGCTATTACCTCTCCTGCCTTTTGTCATGGGCTTCTTTCTTATTCAAATCAAATCAGCTTCTTCCCATTCTCATGTTGATCGTGATGATGATGATGACTCTTTAGTCGTCCTTACAACAATCCTATTATCTGCCAGTACTCATGGTTCTACTGCACTACCAAAACACAATAAACTAATGAGGAATGCATATATTGAGGAAGGCAACCTGCAAACGGAAAGAATATTGTTGGATCCTTATCTTCCCTTATTTCTTATTTTTCCTTACAAAGATTTCATCATGAGTATCTCTGCTACCATCAGACCAGCTCAAAGAGAATCTTTTAAAGACAGATGCACTTACAAGGACTCCCATCAAAGAGGCATTAAAATATAGTAAAATGCATTATCATATTATCGTGTGCTCACATCTTAAACAAAAATATTGCAACATATGACTAGAAATCCTGATAGGAGATGCTCGATGAAACATGATTCCCCACCAAGACAAGTGTAAAGTTGCTAGAAATTATAGCCCACTGCCAATAAATTAGATTGTAATGAGTTCAAACACGTTATGAATTGTGTATAATTTTCAAATAATCCTGTGTGGAAATTGGCATTCCATCAAAAAACTTGATACAAGTATTAAAAAACAATACAATTATTGCAAAACATGAGGGGGTAAAGTTGAGAAATTAGTTTGCAAACGGGATTCCTCTTTTCCCTGTACTTGCTTGTGTGTTTGTGTGAGTTGATGAACAAATGAGCCACCTATCACTATATTTCCTTTTCCTTTCCTACACGATGCCAGATGACAGTGTGAAATTTACGAGCTTTTAGCCTAATCAAACTTTATCTATTAACATTTTTGGTCATCACACAAAGTCCACTGACGAGTGAGTTTTTAATCTGTGCATTAGCCAAGCCTCCATCTATAACTGCAACAAGATGAACGACTCGAGACTGTTATAGCTATGAAGTATGCAGAAAATCACCTTGTTCAGATAAAATGCAGAGGCGAAACGAGTATAAACATTGTCAACTGAAATCTGAAAAGCCACAATTCCTCCTTGAATGAGTCTTGATTCTTGATGAGCACACGAAAAAAGTTGTTTATTACGGAACGGGACAAGTATGTAAATCTAGAAACCGAGCTCATCTTTTTCCATTACAGCATGGTGTTCTCACATTAACATCAAAAGACGACCACTCCAAATCCACATATATATGAATCATCCATCGATAAACTACACAAGAGATGAGGAGAAGACATTGGAGAGGATATGTGTGCATTGTTATCATACGTGATTTGGCAGTGAGTACGCGGACGGAGGTAATACGATTTTACTCAGCGAAAAGACGACGAAAAATGCTCCCTTGCTCCTGCTGTAACAAACTTGCTGAGTTAATAGGATTACTAGCTATAATATGATGTCGAACACTGATACAAGGAACGTGCATGACGTTCCTCTTCAACAGAGAGGGACAAGACAAGAAAACTGAAAAAAATAGCTGTACTCTCATATACACTTTATAACTGCGCGCCACCATCGTGTAAACCATATTATTCCACTACGGCAACCTTGCAAAGTAAAATGAAGGGAGAAACGTATACAAAGAAAATCAACTTTTTTTCTTATTCATCTGTTTTGCCTTGTTCTCGCAATTCTAGTCATTTTTACATAACTTTTGGTTCGAAGTTTGCCTATTTGCTCGTAGTCGGAGGAGTTCTGGTTAAGAAGCAAGTTCAAAAGACACAGACGACATCATCAATATTGAAAAGAGAGAAATTCTCTTGGCCATTGTGGTCGTCATCTGGTGGGCTATTTGTTAGGGAAGATTAAAGTGTTGCAAACGGTTGTGAAATGGGGAATATATTACAAATTAGAATATTTTACATTCTCAACCGACAACTTTTTCTTGGGGGATTTATGGAAAGAGTCACTATTTACCCCGTGTATACCGGATCCTATGTAGGGGTAGCTCACATTGAGAATCCATTTTAAAATGATTATCCTATCTATCTCCCATTATGTGTATGCACACAAGTCACAACAACGCTTTTATTTCCTTCTCATTATAATAAGTTAATGCTCCAATATATTTCTCACTAAGTTAGCCGTATAATTCTGTTAAAAATAGTACGGGGGATGTAAATCTTGGCAGAAAGTTAAAAACTTGGGATCATTTTGACAGGAATAAATATCGCATATATGCTTACAACAATTTTTAGCTATAATAAAACTGCGTAGAGTAGTATGCACATCATATATCGGTTTTTTATACGTCTGCTCTCTTTTTTTATCTCTATGCACGGGTACTGATCCATTATACAATGGAAAAAGACTAATGTTTCCATAAGAAATATGTTCTCACTCCAATGCACATATATTCACGTGCATATATCTGCTCATCTAAATCCATGCATAGTGAAGGATTCATTGTACTCCGTTTCCCATTTTTTTCTCATCATTCTAGCAAATCTCTATGATTGCTGGTATGCATGCAGTTATTTAAACGATTTGCAAGTCAGCAGGTGACAGTTGAAAAACAAGTTTTAAATTTGCAATGCTATTACGCGTCTTCCTTTCCGCTTCGGTTTGTTGAATCCGAGAAGGCGAGCAAGGGGAAAAAATGGTTTGTCTTATATCCCTTCAATTTAACCATACTCACAACCACCACCATTCACCAATTCAAACTGTGAGTTTACAAGTCGGTGTGATAGTGTGTGTATACTTTGTATTAAAAGGAGAGAAAAAAGAGCAACAAAGTTTTTTCTCATCAATTTTATGCTCAAGTCACAGCTTATTTATTCATCCTTTTCCAGTAAAGGAGCTTGCTCCGAGAAGACTCTTTATTTTCTCAAACAAGGCTTTGATATCATTGAATATTGCCCATTCAGAGAAGTTGAATAATATCCAGAGTGCCATAATCAAGTGGCTATAAAAGGCAAAATATTAGCACGATTCCTTTTGCCAGTCTTTTTTTTCTTAAACAACAATTTACATACATTTTCTTTTATATTGCATGTAGCCTAATAAGTGCTCTATTCAAAGTTGTGTTCTCCTGATAGAGGATGATATTCTCTGTGTGTATGTGTGTGAGCTGAAAGGAAACTTCTTCGGTTGTTATTAATGCTATATGATACGATGATGATAATGATGACGCTGGGTCGTTGTTTGTTGTGTGGGTTGATTAGCTCCATAAAAAGGCAGATATTTACCTAGTTTTTTTCTTAAGCATGTAGACATTATACCTAGATTTTACTTGTTAGGATAAATATGTATCATTGTGAGAAAAGAAATATGTGGACGAAAATGGTCACTAACAAATCCTCGCGGAGGTACCCCCTTTGACCAAATATATTATGTTTGCGGTGAATGCCAGAGGAAAAAGGAACTTGGATAGAGGTTAGCTTATATTCTGCCCACCTTTCATCGCTATTTAAAGAGAAAGAAAAAAGTTCTTTGTTGGGGATGTGCATGTGAAGTCAAAGTGGAACGATTTTTACTTGTCTCGTCGTCCGGCCGGCGAATTGTGTTGCTCATAGGGAGCTTTAGAAAGCGGGAAGAGGTGGGTGATCTGGAAATGAAATGGGACTAATGAGAGCTTTTACAGGTGCTTTGGTGCAGTATGAATTTTTTAAATACTTTTTTGTATTCATATAACGCAGACGTTGCAATACAAGCGACCTGCTTCATATATCCACGAATGCAAAATTCATAAATATCCTGACGACATTAATCCAACTACGATTTTTCAACTTTAATTCTTTACTATTGCGTATATTCTGTAACGATATTTAAATACGGGAATAAATATTTAAAGGAATTTATGCGAAAGGAACTACAAAGTTTCAAGAGAAGTGCCCCGTGTCAAGACCTTACTTGATATGGACCATAATGCTTCCCGCACACATTTCCTCCAAGGAATATATGAGTTCCACTAAAAAACTATAAAATAACTCTGAGTGACTTGGAACAAACTGAGCTGAACAGGGGAACACGCTGAACCTACTTTTCTCTGTATAATGATGATCGCATAAATGTCAAGCTTGTCAGATATAAAGTTGTCAAGTTGCCGCAGAGCTTGCACCAGCGTGGGGTTGGTTGTGGCGTTAAGCAAAAAAGTGCAGTAGATCTACCACCACCACCACCACTTTACTCTCTCTCATCCTCATTGTATATATGACTAGATGAAATGAGCCTGGTGGTTAGGGAATATAATAAACTTATAGACTTGGAACAAAACCTCTTCACCAACTTTATCTGAAATGTCTCGAGAAAAATAACTTTTTCTCCTTTAGATTAGCACTAATGTCGCTAATCAAATTCCTCAAGTCTTGTTAAGAAAATCAGTAGTCTGCAATTTAGTACTTTTTAATATACACGTACACAAAATATATCTACGTGTTTACATTATTCATTGAAGAATTATGTATTCAGAGGTTTTAATGAGAAAAGATGATGTATTCTTGTCCATTTATATGGAAAATCCTTTCAACAAGTGTTTCGCTGTCCTTTTCTTTTATAAATATGCATGGAGCTCTCTTTTTGGTCTAGTTGAGTGCCGAGGGTATAGCCTCTTAAGTGATTAAAGAAGTTTTTTGACGGAAAGGATGTTGGGAGTCAAGTGGAGAATTTTGTGTTTTGGAGCTGTCAAAAATGTAAAGGATTTAGGGAGAATTAGAATAGGTGGAGGAGAAAAAGGGTGTCTGGCCATCGTCGACAAAAGATTAGAGTAAATAAGAAAAACAAGAGAAGCGTCAAGTGATAATGCTCAACAATGTTACACGTCTTGTACCATATATTATCCTGCCATTTCGAGAATATCATTACGGTAAAAATATTCTTCCCTTTTCTTCTGCATAGTATACACATTGTGTACTCTAATGAGATGAGAGACTTAACAAGCTTCCACCAAAAAGTGACACAATATAAGTATAAATGACCGCCAATGAAGTATTGACTGTTTTTCCTGGGCGAGCTTGAAGAATTACCCCAAGAAGCGTTTGTTTATATTTTTCCCATGAAACCCTCCCTCAAGTGAAGAAAACTCTGGACGTTGTTCACATATTTCTCAACTCTTCATCTTGTCACTCCCATTTGATTAGATTTGGCAGTAAAGACATGGTCGGAATTTCTCTCTCAAGAGAGAGGTGATACTGACATTGAGTTGTGAGAGGTCCAAAAAATGTAATACATACTTACAAGAAACAAGAGTTTTTTTTTCAGAATTATCGATGACTGGCTAAGCCTGCATTGTTAAATCTGTGCGACTCATTCGTGCATTTCTAAGCATATTATGTATTTACAAGGGGGTAAGATGATCGAGCACTGAAGCTTACATGTTATGAGTTGATCATTAAAGTGGTTACAGGTTACATGGCCGGTTTTCAATCCACTGTGACAGTTTCCTTTGCAGCTGAAGGAGGGTGTGCCCCCCGTCACTTTTGCTATGCAGCCATACAACCACCACACCGTCATATCACAGGCCGACATTGATACAGCAAACTTTACAAAATATATATTCATTCGAATACATGAGTGCATAACTGCTCACACTTTATTTACGATAATAGTAGCTGTAATATACTTTTATATGACGTTTACAAGGAATTTTCGCTTTTGAGCCTGAAAGCTATCTGGCAAAAGGAAAAATATAATATGAAAACAACACTATTCACGAAACTCACTCCTTGTGGCTACATTTCATCGTTGAATGTGACCTTAATTTCATCTAATTTACTGAAATGAGGTTAACTCCTCATCGTGAATATTAGCTTCGATATCAAGTAGGATTGCTGTTGCACGCATTATCTACGAAAATATAAAGAGACTTTTGCAGTCAAGTATATAAAGACGAAGACATGCTTTGTTTTCCTAAATGTAAACCCGAAAGTAGCAATATTGCACAAATGGAATAATAAATGTCTTCTAATGACCATGGTCATTTTAGTCATGACTCGAGCTGCGGTTTTTTTGATAGCCACCTACGTCGCGTTCCTCGCAGCAGACCGAAAATGATTGTATGAACTGTTTAGCTTATTCCTTCAGTGAATAAGTCAATTTTCGCATTACTTAACAGCACTTGAAGGGGTTTCCATTTAATCAAAATGATTTAAAAGGGATATGAACATTTAGCATAATTCATTTTTTCTTCTCTCTTTTGTATGATTGGCTTTTAGCCGCTTTTTATATTTCTCTTGCATGACAAGTGCTGAAGGTGGATGTTGTCACAAGGTAAAACTTTTGTGAATTTTTAGTCCTTCTCTTTTTAATGCGAATGGAATCAACCTTTTTGGGTGTGTTAGCTTTCGGATAAATGTTCAAAAGAGGGGATACTTATTTGAAAATTCAAGAAGGAAAGCTTAGAAAAGCCACGACATTCATGAAGATTTTCCATTTCTTTGTTCACTGCAAACATGAAGGGTGAAGAAACAAACTCGTACGGATAAATAGAATCGGATGATGGTCTCCTCTTTCCCTGAAAGATTTTTTCTGTCTTTTCCTCTTCTCCTTTTGGAAGAAGGAGGTAGACGCGAGAAAAGACGAGTGGAATTTTCATGAGATTAGAAAATGATAAATTTCGTTGAGACTGCCTCTAATGGACCTTGTCTTCATGGTTTGATGTTTCTCGATCTGTCTTTACTTCTCACACTCACTTTACGAGAAAAAAGAAGATCCGAGTGGTATGGTAGTGGTGGGATGTGTGTGTGTTGTACAGGAAAAAAAGAAAGATGCAGTCACCCCCTTCCTCTTATTCTTCGTTTCCAGCAGAGCTCCTACGACCACAGAGAGACGAAGCTTTTAAGGACAATCAAAACAGTTTCCAAATGCTTTTCTCTCTTATTCTTCCCTTTTTCCATGTAAATATATGCGTTGTGTGATGATAGTATAAAGTTGAGTTTTATATGCATCATGTGAACCAACAAATCTTACATTGGATGGAAGTAAGAAAAAAAATCCCTTCAACAAAGAGAACTGACTTTTATTCTGAAATGCTTATCCGATGAGAGCTACAGGGAGCAGGAGCTGTTCGCACACTTCAACAATTTTCAGGGTGTGTTTTTTGACTGGTTTCCAGTTATTTTTAAAATATTATCTTTAAGCGGATTGGAGGAAATTGTGAATGTTGGAGGAGTATATCAGAATTTTCAAACACTGCCATATATTTAACTAAAGTGGTACGAACATTTTTTTGGTAATTGTGTGACAAGCATAGTTTTCCAATGACAGTATATCTTTCCAGAAAATGTTTTTTTGATATGTTCATATATATTGTAAGATTTAGCTTAAAAGCATGCTTTCAAACGAAAATTGCAGGTGGAGGAACTGCTTTCCTAAAAAATACTCACTCAATCCATCTATTGAGTTTAGCGAGTAAAAACACTGGCAACTGTCACAAAATGGAGCTTTTTGTCAAGGAACTTGGATGTGAAAGGGAGAAAAAAACGTAAATCCCTTGCCTCCAATCCAATCCATTTGTTTCTCATATAAAAATCGATAACCATTAGAAGAAACACGCTTATCCTTTCTCTCTCCCCATTATATTATTCATGCTCACAAGAAAATACCAAGAAACTTTGTAGGCATAAAGGATGGTAAGGAGATCAAGGAAACATTGTAGACTAAGGTGTATTCCTATTTGTAAGAGAACTATAAAAAACTATTGCAAATTATGAATTCAGATTTGACCCCACGCGTGAAAACACGTTAAGTAATGCATTTATAAAAAATACAAGGATAATTCCATTTGATGCTCATGTTCTCTATTTTTATTTCGGCCAAGTCTTTGTTCCATAGAAGTGTTATTTATTCTCTGTACACAATTCCGATGGAGAGATAGGGTGTACGAAAAAAAGTGGGAATTGCAGTAGTGGAAATTATATTCACGAAATGAATTCATTCAGGATGAGATAAGAGGAGTTTACAAAATCCATACATTATTCATGCATTCAATTGTATTCAAACTGAAATTCCATGATTGTGAAATAGATATATATTTATGTATATACAAGTGTAATTTTGCATTTTATGTATATTTTCCTCCATCTCAGCCCCCCTCATTCTTCTGACGCAAAGATCTATGAACTTTACACGGTTGTGAGATATCGTTTGGAAGGAGCTATTGTGAATGTGGATCTCAGACCATTTATTATTAGGGATGGTTTTGCTATATGCACAAGAGTACAAGGATATAGGGTGACGTAGATATGGAGTAATATTATCTTATGTACAAATCCCTATGTATATAAGTTAGGGTTCGAGAGACTTGGTTCTAGTTTGTAAGGATAAAAAATCCAAAAGACCTTGCCTGTCAATCAGAGTTAGAGTCAAGTTACAAGCGACTAAGTAAAACTTCTTGACAAGAGTTTTGTTTTACGGTTTGTACCTCTTTGCATTCATACTTTTATATATATTCTTTAAAGTTATGCATGTGTGCATTATACCCCTCCTTTGACTTTTTGTGTTTGTAAATACACACTACATGCATCTTGTTCTTCGCAAGCAAACAAGAATCCATACAATACGGGTTTGTAGGATGGATAAAAGATTGAGAATAAGACAACAAGGTAAAAAAAATCTGATAATGTGAACAATTCTTGGAAGACAGAATCTCCATCTACCCAAGCAAACCAACCCTTGAAAAATATTATATAAAGTGGAGAAAAAAACCCACATTTTATTATCCTCTTCCCATTTTCTTGCACAAAATTTTTTGCAGACAATCTTTTGAAAAATCCATTATTCACAACATCACGCAACTGTTTACTTACGTCAAGCTATTGAGCAAATACTATCAAATTAACATAACTCTGTTATCAAAGAAAAATGTTTTACAAGTCCCAAAACTCCTTTTAAATTCCGAATTTCAAATAGCTTGTTCTTGCTACAACCTATACCAACCAATCTTTAAGCCGTATTATGTCATCTTCGGATTCTCTAAACACTTGACGAGAGTTAATCGAGAATAAAGAGAAAAAAATATATCCAGATTAAAATGCTTTTGTTCTACCGGCACAAACAAAAAATCCATTATATGATCACCCTCTTGCATTACATTGCGTGTCCACGGAAAAAAACTACAAGTAAAAATAATTTTTCTTCTTGAGTACTTGTTTTACGAGCAGGCAAATAAGAGGAATCATTGTTATTGCTCATTTCATTGATAGGAGAACATTGTAGTATATATTTGTACTCTAATATGTATATAGTCTCTTTTTATAAGAAAACTGGACTGGTTGACGGACTGCAGTTTTTTTCCCTCTCTCTCTCTCTCATCGTCACTCGCAATGTTCAAGAGTGTGGAGATACCTAAACGCTGAAAAATCTAGTTTTTTCCCTTGATCATCATTCTCATATCATCGTGGAGGATTTTGGTTGAATGCATTGTACGCACAGTGTCTCACTCACACAGCCCCATCCTCGCCTCTCAGCTTCGTCTCTAATCACATACGTACGCCTGATATTATTACCATGTAATCCATGGTCTGAAGGGAGATAATGATAGTCCTCTAATTTACGCTTCAATAAATTATCCCAGCTTCCAAAATTCATTAGTTGGTACATCCATGCTTGAATCTTTATCAACTTGTAATAAACGCCCTAGTCTTCTTCTTTTTTTCTTGGAGTTAATTCAACGTTATGCATATATTTTTCTCTTTCTCCCGAGTCTTTCTCCCCCGTTGTAAATATATGTGTGGTGATGGTGCTAAAGGCAAAGTTGGAAGTTAATGGAAGGCTTCCTATGTAAGTGAGTTGAGAGAAATATTTTCCATCCGTGTCTGTCTACCTTCCTTAGAGAATTTTACTTAGCCTAATTTCATTCCTTTCTGTGGTCAGAGTAAAGTAATTTATTGAGTAAATAACAACCCTTGAATGGTCTTGGATGTGCTTGAGTTGGCATTTTCGACGGGGTTTGCTGGTTTTCATTGCATGATTCAAAAGCCGTGCCCTTCACTATCCAATCATTTTCTTGTGAAATATATATCACACTCGCAAATGATGGTATGAGAATGTAGGTTTTCATAATGAAAATTTCGGGTTATGACCGAATATACTGGGATGACCATTTTATTTAGCTTGGGGGGAGAGAAAAATTGTTATATATTGCACTCGGGATTTCTGATATCGACACAACCGCTGTCAGTGAACGCATGTGGGCTTCTACTTATGAGAGGCAACGTTATAATTTGTTATCATATTGTCTACAATCATTTCGCAGAGAGAAGGCATCTCCTGTAATTTACAATAAGGAAAAGTTGCTGTGAGCTGTTGAGGTATTATATCCACCCATCTCATCATTATGTTGAATCTATATAACTAACTTGCGTTTCAAGCAGGAGATGAGTTAGCGTCATGCAAAGAGATTATTATAAATACGAGTATTGCTAATTTCGATACTAATCTCAACCTCGTTGTCAGTGATAAATCAATTGTTTATATGAACTTAGTTTTTTATTGGTAAAACATTAATCAGTTTGTGTTATTTACCGCCGTATTCACCTATTTCCCGATCGATTGTGTTGTACACATTAAATAAAACGTTTCGTCGTTCTTTTCACTCCAATTATGATATTTACAAACTCGTTATATGTCACAACGAGTAATAAGGATTAGAGAAGTGTCTACTAAGGATTAGTTTAATGAAGGAGAAATGTCCCCTCTGTAAAAAATATCAAATGAGTAAAGAGTGATATCAACAACTCATGTATGAATGAGTGACATTGTGAATAAAGAGCCGAAGAGGTTGCTAGATATTCGAGAAAATTGTACGGAGGTGTATGTATTACCACAAAGCTGGATTGAGAAGAGGTTCCAGGGAACATTTTGTAATAATACAACAAAGTCAGTAGATCGTTGGACTAATCAGTTATCAGGAGTCACTCATTCAATTTACCTTGTCACTTTTATGCCCTCTTCATTCATTTTGACACTGACAACAAACAACAAAAGCAGTCTGCTCTCTAGCACTCGTTCACTGGATCATTGTAAACATACAATCTTTCTAAAATATATGCTCTATATATGTGTTCTCTCCGTCCTGCTGTACAACATCTCATATATCATGTATGATATTTTATGATGGGTCTAACACCCAAAAAAGTTACCTTATGTAAACCCGCATATCGTATGATATATGCATGCATGAAATGCATATTTATTTGACGTAATAGCAAAAGCCAACATAGCTACTTCCTCAAATAAACGAAAATACCTCGGACGACGTGTATAGTTATTTGAGTTTATTCACATATCTCGAGGCAGACCTTTTTCAACTCACATTTCACTCGCCTTTTTGACATCTCGTTTATTTGTGAAGAGAGATGAATGCCGGTTTTTTGTATATTGTATCCACATGCTACTCTCACACAATACCGCTCCCACTTGAGCTTCCAGAGAAGAGAAAAGAATTAAAAAAGCAAAATGGCTAAAGTTAAATTGTAAAGGATTTGGAGGATGTAATAGCGAAAATTATCAGGCTTTTCTCGTCATTCATAACCTTTCCTAACAAACTGTCAATCTTCTTCAGACCAAAAATGGATATAATGAGAATACTACCTTTTCACTATACATATCTCTAAATCCTTCCATTTACCGTGGATAAGGGGATCATTGCACTGTTTCCGTTTTATATCATGAATGACTTCATTCAAATTCGTTGTAAAATGTGTTTATGAGCGTAAGTGTAATGTGTACCCCTTATAAACTTGGAATTGCAAGGGGATGTACGAGGTGGTCATCGGTGGACATGACATAATCGGAAATTCAGTAGTTGTCAGTGTTTGAAATCTACAAACTTAATTAAAATCGTTAGTGAACCTAGAAATCGATATATAAGCGGACCTAGTGCATGCTTGAAATTATTTCAGAAAACATGCAATAAGTAAGTATATGCAAGAAATATCAGGATTGTCTACTCGCCCAATCATATACCCACCCTGTCTCGTTTCAACCGAAACACCGCACAGACAAGTTACAAAGGAACAAGGGGATGTTTTCCCTTCCTGTGCTATTTTCTACACCCTTTATAATGTCATTTAATATCGGGCGGTGAATCGATAAAAAATCGAGGGGGATGATAGTGGCGCATTGGTCAATCGTGGCAGTGGTTACCATTTTAATTTATGACTGAGCTCTTACTTATGTCGAGTGGAGTTGATACCAAAATCGGTAACTGGCATGCCTCCTTATTATTTCTGTGTACACACACACCATCAACCATTCCCTGATCTGTTAAAAAAAGTACACAGAGAGGAGACTCCAACTTGGAAAATAATATGGATCACTTCACGTAGTGTATAAAGCTTCTCGTAACTATCTTTGATTTAGAGCGTTCGTGTGAGTGTCCACTACAGAGAGATAAAAAACGTGTTGGGATTTTTTGGTATGCTAAATGCTTGTGGGCGTTGGAATGGGATGGCCTAGAAGGGTGTGTTCCATATCATTCAATTTACGGGCATCTTTTTTACTTCTCTTTTTTTACCACTTCGGAGACCTGAGAGACCAACAAATTGATGCTTTCCATTCAGTCAACTCCTTACCGATTATTAAGCATTTTTACGAGGATCACACCGAACTAAATACGTGAATGAATGCCTAGTCTAGGAATTTGAACTTGTTTTAATCGCAAACGTACGAGAAATTCTCATCCAATCGTTTTTATTGAGAATAAATGACGCTTGATATAGATATCCAATACAGGATGATGTCAATGACTGCATTTACACAGGTACATATTTGTTATACATACTTGGGACCACACCGGCACTCAAATTTTCTAACATGAGCAAAGTGGACTTCATTGTGAGGAGGATTAACGTCGATTTGGAAGTGCAAGTAAATAATTTCATTTGTCTTATGCAAATTACTAATCTCCCTAAAGTGGAAAGAGGATGGACAAATTGAACAAACCGTTTGCATTCACAAATGTCCCTGTAATGATGGAATAAACACATTCATATGAATTGCTATCTCGATAACAAACACCAGTTGGAGTGGATTCTTTCGTAGGGGAATTGATAATCCGAGAATTTTTATCCCTTTTTGATGTACATCATTCATGTAGTTAGAGGACAGATGCTCTCGATAAAATATTTTCTTTCCATGCATGAGCTGAATTTGAAGGAATAACCTAAATACATCCTCATCACCAATATTTTATCTTTGCTTGCAGTAGGAAATTTCTGTGCAATTTCAGGGAGTCGAGCTGCGTTCCATTGTCTCCTTTATCTTGCCCTGAAATCAAAGATAATAATGTGCCTGTTATTGTCATTACCTGGTTTGAGACATGGTAAAACTTGAGTCATAAAATTCCAAGAATTTTAATTGAGCCGAGAGGGAGAGAGATGCAACCGCAAGAAAATGATCATGGTGTGGTGGTATGTATGAGGCTTTAGAGAAGATACAAAGAGAGACGCTCTTTTTCTCTCTTCACAGTACTACCAGCTGTTGCAAATGCTACGGCATAAACTTGTCATCTGCCTTTAGGCTACAGAGCTGCATTTATTATGGGACTGTAGGAAAAAGGAGCCCCAGCACAAAATTTTCAACTTGGAAGCAAATGGAATACTGGAATTAGTTTTGGCATCTTTATGGATACATGAACATGCAACTCTCAAACTCTTCAGGTTTTTTCCTTTCATATCTTCCAAGTAAAAATCAAGAGTTGCTCTCTCTCTCTCTCTTTCTTTATGCTTCTACTTCATGTGATACTTTTTTTCTTTCTTTGCTGGGGAGAGAACGATAGAGGAAACTATGATGAAGAAAAGTTTCAAGAAAAACATTCCTTCTGCTGAGGTAAGCATATTAACCAGAGTGACGAAGTGACAAGGGGTACTTTACCGGTGGAATTCATTTCTTGAGATATCTCCTCCAAGTATTAGGGTGAATTACGAGAGTAGTTTCGAGGAGACTCTCATTCCCTCAAAACTTGCTCTTTTTTCCCTCTCTGTATATTTTTCTCCATTTTTGTCTCTCTTCTCGAGCATAGGAGAGAGAGAGACAGAGTCACAAGGAGGGTAAAAAAAGGTAGGAAGGAGCAGAATCAGCAAAAGACTATAATATCCTCTTATGCGTGTGTGGGAAGGAGAAGGGATCATTTTGAAACAAGGGCTTAAGGGTTTTACCAGCAAATAGCAGCCACACAGAATATATTATATTCGTATGTTCAACTCAGGGAGGAAAATGAGGGCAAGACGACGGACACGGGGAGTACATGTTATGTAGAGATCTTTGGGGTTGGAATCTTTGAATAAGGGCAGGAAAAAAGAGGAATGCCAGGAGTGACTCTGAGATGAGGAGATAGTTGTCTAGAAGGGAAAAGAAGGTGGGTGCATAACATCACCATCTCTTTTCCTATCAAGCTTGGGCTTGCCACTAGGAGAAATATGAGGATGTATATATTCAAGAGATACACAGAAAATGCTATTTCTCAAGATACCATTGTCGATGGAATATAGGAAAGGGAATATACATGTGGAAAAAGCATTCATCCGTCCATCCACTACTCGTCCACAACAAACCAGAAGGCAAAGTTAGGAGTTTTTTTCTTTCGCTTTCCCCGAGAAAAAAAACTCCACCCGGATAGTTGAGCAGTAAAATGGAGTGAAAGTCTTTTCCAGAGAGAAAATTCCCATTGCTTGGATATATCTCTGGATGTTTTTTTCGCCTCTTGTGCTCTTACTTGCACAAGTAATAGCTGGGGAAGAAAAAGACGGTAGTACAAGGAGTGGGAGAGAGAGGAGCAGCTTTTTCCAGGAGACAAGGGAAAATTTATGTTGAGTTCAATGTAATTTATTACTATTACTTTACTCGGCTGCTGCTTCTGCTTTTGCTGTTGGTCCTTTACTTTGTCATGTGTACATGTACTTTTTGGATCTCTCTCCTTTCCCTTTTTTAAGACGCAAAGAACACCCTCAACTTTACTTTACTTCACTTTAGTCCATTTCACATCGTTTCACTGGCCAAACTATCTTACATCGAATGGATGGCTGCATATCGGATCCCATAACCCCAGAAATTCCATACCAGCCAACCGAGCAAACTACAAAATCTTCTCTTTCTTCTGTCTTTCAACCTTCGTTACCACTTTTCTTCACTTTTTTTTCTTCATACAACCTTCTTATTTTTTCCATTTTAGCCTTTTTTTTACATAAAAAATTCTCATGCTTTTCCCTCCTGATCTGGGGATAAAAAGGGGAGAAGATTTAGCTAGTGGTTGGAATTTCCTAGGAAAAAATGGTATGCATGTGAGAGAGCAAGTTTTGAAATGCGTTGTGGATTATTAGAGGTTTACTCTGTTTTTTATGGAAAATTCATCATAATATGCACAAGAGAAGAGAGAGAGTGTGTGTTATGTTGGGGAACCAGGATGGAAATAATAAGCGCCCAAGTTGGACTCTAATGTCACCTGAGGAACATTAAATATTAACGGAAGGCTAGCGTTCAGTTGAAAGCAATCGCATGTAGTGCTCCCTCACTCTCCCCACTACTCCCTTCACCATCAAAAGATTCCAATTTTACGTATATCCATATAGTTCAGCCTTTAGAGAGAATATCATATATAAAGATATGTATGATATGTACATATCTCCTGTTTCGCTGGGGTTGTTGCAATTTTCAAAGGAAAAAAAAATTCTCTCAGCAACACCGACACAGAGACAGCTAGCCTCGCTCCGAAACTTTATGGAAGTTCCTAAGAAGGGCAGAAAGCTCTAGTGTGGCCGGCAATATATTGGTTTTCTTCCTAAAAAGGAGTCTCTCTCTCAGTGTTTGTAATTGGCAAAAGGTATATAATTCCACTTAGCTCGTCTCGCTTTGCTTGCTCACTTCTTGGTGAGGCTCCAGTGCACCACCTCATCTTTGGGAAAAGCTCACACAGACATGGAAAACTCACATCCCTCCGCCGGAGAGAAGATGAGTGTTTTAAGTTACACAAGAAAATGTGATAGGATCTACGATCCACTCTTCTTCTCTCTCAGAGTTTTCCGCTGTGCTCATGTTGATGTTGTTATTTAGTTTGGTATGAATTGCATTGCGGCACTATCATTCCTCCTCATACGTTTTCCAGAGTAATGAAAAAGCTTTCCTCTGCGTTTCCAACGTTAGGAAAATTTTCCCCTTTTAAAACCCTCCCAAATATATAGCAAGTTGACGCACCAAGGAAATAGCGGAGACATATAGTATCCTCAATGTTTGCCCTCATATGTATAATGTTGGTTTGTATAGCGAAAAAAAGGCTCCATCCTAGTACGTCTTTTCCAGAGCTTTTGTGTAATTCACATTTTCTCATTAGAGTGTTTTATTAGCTCTTTCCTTGCTCATTTTACAGCCACCTAACTGCCCATCTAAATAACGAAAAGGATGACTACGTGTGTGTCTATCTATGTGTATGTTGTTGATGCAAAAGGGAATGGATAGAGAAGAAGTCCATACGCACAGTCTTTTTCATCCCCTCTCTCTCTCTCTTCTAATTCCAGTAGTTGCTTTTTAACTCGGCACAAACACATACCACCATTATGGGGAGTAGTGAGTGGAGAAAAGAAAGGAGGCATTATACACGATGCAGACTAAGTCACATGCCTTACTCGTTCTCTCCCTGAGTGAATGAGTGTATTGACTTTGAGTGAAAGAGCTAGCCCCATATCCTTTTCTCTATTTACTGCTACACCTTCTCTAAAGCAGGGATATGGATCAGGCTCATCCTTGGAAAAGTCAATTTATTTATTCCTTTACCCTCCACTAAAAGCAACTGCCAAGTCATGAGCAAATGTTTAATGCAACATGAATGAGTTTACGGATGTGTGAGAGGGAGCTCACACTTACTAAAAGCAAATGCATGCTCGATTTAAAGTGAAAGCACGTAAACCACTACACCACTAGAGAGAAAGAGCGAAAGAGGATGTGATCAAAGATTTCTGGGGAGAGAGAATATGCCGAGCTGAGGAAAAAAAGAGCTTTTTCAACCTACCTATATATTTATGATAGGGTACATCATTTATGTGACAGGCTCACATATTATCTCTTGAATGTAGGGAGACGGGGATGGGTTGAATTATTAATTTGACATATTTTGAGAGATTGGATTTCAACAATTATTCAACCACTAACGTGTATTACGTTGTACAATTTTCATAATGTGAATTGTTCTCATAATTAGAAAGGCTTGTGTTCAATGTGTAAAAAGATTTTTAGCTGGTTGGATATTTTGTGGGGAATTGTAGCTCATGTGATATGCGAACATTTCAGGGAATTTTGTTCTCTGACGAGGGAAATACATAAGGGAAAGGTGTATTTCACTACTCACACAAGTCTAATGGGACCAGCCATTTATTCTCCAACAATGTATTTTGGCTCTTTCCCTCCGATACACTTACGACATTGATAATGTTGAGCTGTGTGGGCAAAGCACAAAATCAAATCCCTATTGGAAGCCAGTTTCTCATGAATATAACGAGCATCTCCTCTTTCCCTAGGTTTAAACTATATCTGAAGAGAAAATATGTGTACATAAAATCATATGTGTAATATATATCCTACTTGCAAAATAAGCGGATATTGTGGAATGTGTATACAATCAAAATGAAAATACAGACGAGAGCACAAAACCAGGGTGATTTTGAACACACTAGATATTCTTCCATCGCACGCAATGTGTATCTCGTATCGCGTTAGTATACAGTTGCAACCTCCACTGATCACCCTTACGTGTGAGACACATGAGAGAGAAGATAGAACACAGAGTGTTATTATTACAGAGTAGTAAATCCACAGAGATTGTTGGAAAAGATGAGGTTGTAACTAATGAGCCAACTTTGCTCTCGCCGTCTCTCTATCTCTTTCGAGGGAGTAAATATCCAAACAAGATAGGATGCAATGAGTGAACAGAATTATACAAAGTGTACATTCCAAATATCTATGTATTTTATAAAGGTCTGTGTAATGAACAGATATGAAGGGATGTATGCATACAAATGTTAAGTCCCAATTGGAAGAAGAGAATTGCTGATCTCTTTTCATTTCTCTGTAAAAAAATAGTGAAAGAGTTGGTGGAGCAATATATATGACGATATGAGAATGCTGGTCTACCCTCCTCCTCCTGATAATGTCCACACAGGATTGGAATAATGTTTCATTATTCTTTCGGGTGACAGCATTCAGAGTGAAAGTTTGTTGGCCACCACGAAAATTGTTATCAGAGTCATTCGGAATAAACATAAATTCCAGAGGTTACTACACACACATTCATAAAAATTCCTCACATCTTTTCCTCCCTTCTTGTGCGGGAGAAAAGGAAAGTTCCATTTTGTTTGTTACTTATCTCACAGAGAATGACGGGAAAGAGGAACAAAAGAATGTTGTATGGGTGGGTGTATGTATGTATATACATGTTTGATTCAAAAAAGTGGGGTTAATGTAAATCACATATTTTTTCTTTGAGAATTTTATCCTTACATTCCTCCCTCACTAGAAAGGAAAAGTGTCAATCCTTCTTTTTTTCGCTAGTTTTGCAGATTTAGCAAAAGCTCGTTATTTTTTCCCAGTGATTTTTTTTGACAAAAGGGATAACAAAACTCGAGGGGCGACAAGGATATTGGAAGAAAATAAATCGAATTGTATTCCCTTCCTTTTTCTAATGATATGTTCTTCATGTAAGTCTTGAAAAGACAATAAGGGAGAAAACGAGATGAGGATGGTTACTCCTTTAGGGTATTTTCATGTATGTGTGTGTTTTTTCTCCAAGTCAGCATTTCTCACGTAATCATGTGGAGTGAGTGAGAAACCGGTGTGGACAGACAAGAGGGTGACACTAATGGCTGCCCTAGTATAAACCTTCGCATACTCTTTGGTATATATACCTTTGGATGAAATAGTTTCAGTTGAAATACTCACTAGTAAAAAAGAAGTGTGTTTGTCAGCAAAAGGAAACAATACTGGAGGAATATATACCCTTTCTCTAAAAGAGTGTGTGAAGCTAATAGAAGTGTAGAGATAGAGATGATCAAGACAGGATGAGTTGTGAGATGTCCAAAGCAAGGAAAAGGACTCGGAGAGGTTCTTTGCCCATTTGATCTTTGCTTGATAGGCTTGAATGGCTTGCCTGATGGAGGTCTCATTTAATTAAATGGACTCTCTATCTCATTCTCTGTCATTGGATTCATGTCCATACATAAACTTTTATTCTATCATCACACATTTAAAATCTGGATGTGAGGACCTCCACTCGTGAAATATTTAATTCTGATAAAATAAACCAAATAGTGTGAAGGATGGTACGACTTGTAAATGGATTGGTGGGATCTGAATGTTATCATAAATTTAAAGAATTTTCAATTTCAGGAAAACTCCAGATTATTCTAGCACGAAGATGTTTTGATTGACAGTGAGCATATATACGTATATATTAATATTCGAGTATGGAAAAGAGCGGAGGATATTGAAAGGAATAAATTTACCGTGGCACACACTACTTTCCTGACATATATGTCGGTGTTTTGTGGTGCGCATGTTACAATATAAATGTTTGTGGTGGTTCATTTGTAAACTTTTCGAGTTCGCTGTGCGGCAAGGATTACTCACGGAATTTGAGAATTTCAATGAGTTACTCTATTTTGCTGTATGCATGAGATTAAATGTTTATCATTATTATTATGTCCTATTGTCCTATTATTTGGAAGAGTTAAACATATTTTTAGCGTATGTTTACGAGCATGCAATACGGGATATGGAGATATACCTCTTTGAATATTATGCTTTGAGGCTCATCCTCATGTGGAATTGTGTAAAGGCATTTAAGCACAATTCGTGATTGGCAATGAGTGAAAACATTGTAAAACTATGACTATTGTTCTGTCAGGATGGAATGTCAAGAGAGATCAAAATCTAAGAGTGTTTCCCGTATAATATTAGAATATAAACTCTCTTTCACATTCATGTCATGTAGATGCACGCATCCTTGTGTGAATTTATTTTCTCTTTTGACTCTCAAACTTTTCCTCCTTAATTTTTTTAGTGGAACTAGAGGGGTGCACTGAAAGGAATTTATGAAGAGAGCAGGATAGATTTCGAAATTTATTTTCATGATGGGAACTAAAGTATTCATGTCGTTGTTGCTAGTCGTCTTCACGTACACACACTCTGGATTAAAACACAATCAGTTGTATAAGTTGCATTGTTTGCAGACCTTTCTAAAGATAATTTTATTCCAAAGTATGCCGGCCTGTGTGTGGTATACAAATTTAATGATTTTTGATTTCTACTGATATCTTATCAAGATTTTGAGAATAAATTCTCAGCCGTGTTTCACTTTCAGGACAATTTGCATTGACGAATACGCAATATCAAATGAAAAATGCAACCACACACAGTTTCCTTTCCAAATTTAAGGATACTATACCCCACAAATCCAATACATTAAAGATTAGGCAAACCACAAAGGGAATTTACTCTAAACATGCAAAACTGTCTACACGCGTAATTTTCTAGAGCCAGAAGAGGTTTCATTCAATTATTCATGATTACCTATTCGCACACACACGGTAATTTTTGGTTGAGCTAAAAAAACAATACAGTTGTATAAAAACTGCGTATAATGAACCTCACAAGGATAAACTAAAGGAAGAATGCAATCATATCAAATTCCCCGTTTATTCTACCATAAGCTCGTAATTGTTGGAGAACTTTCAGTCATTGTCCTGCACATTACCGTGTCAGTGTTTGCGTGCTTGTCAAAACATAAATAATTATAATGGGAAAAAGGGTACAAATAAAAAAAATTGTTTAAATCGGGAATCCGCTTTTTTCGCATAAGCTCTCACTCACTCACTTACACACACACACACACACACACACACACACACACACACACATACAGTCAAAGTCATATAGCAGTAGCCTTCTCTTTCCTCCACCTTGTAAATAAGTGGAGTATATTGTTAGAGAAACGCAAGATAGTCGTGGGGAGACGGAGGAGAGTCGTGTATAACGGCAAGAGCGAAAAACCCTACAGAAAATAAAGGAATGTTCATCATCATGTCATGTCATGTCAACTCCTGCTGACATGGCACGTCACCGGACATTTCAACCGTTTCTCGTCATGCAAAAACTGGTAGCATGAAAAATACATTGTTGTAAAGCTCCATGTGTTCCTCCTATGAGAAAAAAAGTTCACCTTATAACAAGTAAATAACATGGAGGCACACATATATTATGTACACTATTCTCTACAATCATCCTCATTATTATTATGACCAATCCATTCCCAGTGAATCACCAAAAAATACTTTAACGTTAACTCCTCGTCTCTCTCTCTCTACTTCTACCTTTCTCAAGAATGGCAAAATCCTGTGTGTTTTCAATGCATGTGACTATTGTAGAGGGTTGCATGCATGTGAATTGGGATATTATCCCTAAAGAGAAAACGTGAGTGAGTATTCCTTTATTCGCTGCGTAGGTTTCCTATGAGCGGCATTAA
>JAHZNA010005178.1:0-17854 GCA_027743935.1 Sinodicranocentrus sp. ZH6 | reverse complement strand
ATACCATGTTTTCAGGGGTAAACCGTTTGACATGATCTATTTGATTGCTTATGTTGAAGCATTGTTGCAAAAGTAAGGTTACATATATGCAACATACCATATGTAAGTATGGTAATGTATTTTGGAACAGTGTTTTTTTTCAACAGCAGAACCGCGACGAAACCCAACTTCAAAAATTGGCAATGTAAAAAAAGCTTTTCCGTCCTAAAACAGTACATATGACAGAATATATAAAAATATATCTGATGCTGTAGACCGCGTTGCTATTGCTGATGCTCTGGACCGTGTGCCTGATGCTGTAGACCTTCCACCCTGTTTTTGTTGGATCTTTGGGTTCTACTTTTTACGAACACTAACCTTCTGTAAATTTGTTTGCTCTCAGGAATTGGGAGTGTGATTGAAGAAAAGATTGTTTTCACAGAGTAAATTCTATTAGTTTCTCGTAACTTCATCAGTGTCAGCTGTTGACTGCCAACTGTTTGTTTTTTGTCATCCTTTGATCGAGGTGAGAGAGGAATAATTGTTGAATCTTTCATTAATTCAACATTTTGGTCATTGCTTGACCAGTCCCCGGGTTGGTTTCATTCGATGACAGTGTCAGTTGTCAGAAACTGAATTACAGTAAGTGTAAGTCGTATGTTGTTGGTGAATGTATGGTATGTTAGTTGGTTGTCTTATGGTGTTGATTGTATTTTGTGATAAGGTATAAATATCAATTTTTAAGCAGGTTGGAGATGAGTAAAAAGGAATTCATAATTGTTGATGTTGACTGTGAATTGTTTACTGTCAACTGTTGACTGGTTGACTGGCACTAGTGACTAGTAAGCGTAATACTAGTAACCCACTCAAATTTTATTAGAAACAGAATCTAGGAAGATGTAAGTGTCATATGTTATAGGTTTTAGGTACTTAAATTGTAAGTTGGTTGAGCTGTTAGTTGGTGTATCTTGTTCACAGTCACAGTGATGACACTGTCCATACTTGTGACTTGTCACAGTTGGCATTGAAAGTTAACAGTCAGTTGTCAGTCATCAGTTGTCAGTAGTTTGTTATGTTGTAAGTATGTAATGTATGGTAATGTAGATAATAGTGTAGTCATCAGATGTCAGACATACAACATAAGGATTACTCGTCAAAGGTTTTAGTATAGAAAGCTTCAGTGTTCATTGTTGATTATCATAATTCGTCATATAATTTGGATAGAAAATTCAATTTTATTAGCTAGCGTTCAGAATACGTAATACGTTCGAAAGCTAGTTAATGACCTAGTACCTGTCACCTGTACACGCTACACAAATTCATTTCCCCATTTTTCACTTAAAATGGATGAAACCGTTCAGCGAAATCGTCGTTTGCAATTCTTTCAAACCCTATTTAAATAACGTTATTATTTTGGTTTCATAATGACAGCATTTGTCACAATCTGGCTCTTAAGTATATTTTGATTTTAATTTTAGATATGGGCAATAAGAATCGAAACCGGAGCCCTTCTTCACCAATGAGATATCGGAAACGAAGCAGCTCACGAAATCGAAGACGGTCTCGATCTAGGTCAGGTCGTCGAGGGGGGAGACTCTCTACGAGGATTTCTTATTCAAGATCACCTCGAAAAGAATTTGGTGGATCGCCTTCCAGGTGGGCCACATCATCGTACAAATCGAATGGGAGAGTTGCCAGATCTCGATCTTCTTCATTGCGTCGTCGCTTGTCTAGATCTCCGCTGTATAAAGCAGATAGTCGCTCGAGTAAAGATAGAAAGCGTAGCGTAAACAGACGACGGTCGCGATCAGCTTCCCCCGCTCCACGGAAACTAATGAAGCGGTCAAAATCTCCTCCTGATAAAACTGCTAGCATAAAACCTGGTGGGGATAAACTAGTTTCTGAAAATCGTGAGCAGGACCAGAAAGAAAAACACGGTTCTGAAAGAGTCAATACCAAGATCAAACAGGAGTCAAAATCATTCAATCGTACTAAAGACCAAAAGGTTAAAAGAAACAGCCGGTCGTTTAGTACTTCATCTGAATCTACCTTACGTAGCTCCAGCTCTACGTCTAGTTCTTCCTCATCGCCGTCTCCTGCATGGAAGCATAAGAAGAAAAGTGACGACAAATCAAAGCGGCGCAAAGATAAAAAGAAGTTCAAAAAGGCAAAGAAAGAAAAGAAGCATAAGAAAGATAAAAAGGTAAAAAAGTTGCGAAAGAAAATACGAAAGAGCAATCCTACTCCTGCTTCGGTAGCTACGCCATCTGCCAGTGTCTCTCGATCCACTGATGAGAAGACTCAAAAGGTTGGTAACTCTTCCTCGTCTGTGTTGTCATCAGCTTATGTCAAGATGGAACAGAAAAATGTTGAGGGTCCACCAACTGTTGTCACAGAAGAGGTAACTAAACAGCTATCAAAACGGGTAATAAAACCAATGACAAAGGAGGAATGGGAGAAATCCCAAAGTGTGATTCGGAGAGTGGTTTCTCCAACTACTGGACGAACAAGGTACACGGGCCAATTCATTATCTTAAATGTTTTTAACAATATGCATTTATTCTTTTTTCAGCGGCTCAACTCTGATTGATACTAATTTTTATTGCGATACCAATACCTAGACTGGTGCGGGGAGATGGGGAGATTTTAGAAGAAATCGTTAGTCGCACCCGACATAGAGAAATCAATCGACTTGCAACCAAGGCTGATGGGCAACAATTTCAAACTACGATTTTCTACGAGACCACTTCAAAATAAGGTGTCTTTTTTTATTGTTTTGTAAAGTATCTCATTTAAAATTAAGTATTGTCATTGAAATAATGATCCGTATTTTTTTGCTCTTTCATTGTCATTTTACAGCCTCTGTTTTTATTCCTGATTTATTAAATGCATGCACTTTTTAGTCACTGTAGTTTAGTCTCAAAATTTAAACATTTTATCATGTTTAGCCTTGTACATTATAGTGCCCATTAGTCAGTAGTATCTTGCTTGTTACTACTACGTTTTGTATTTTTATTTGTGCATATTACTATGTAAATTGTAATTTATGTATTGATTAATTACAAGTACACGATGTTGTACTTGGGTGCGTTGTCATATTATTAAAATTAAAATGTGTATCATGAATATTGCCAGACTATCAACTGTAGCTGTATTCATTTAAACTAGACTCGAATATAGTGTTTTCCTATGTATACTGAATTAGTAAATTGAAATTGGAAAAAGAAAATAAAACCTAGTACCTACATACATTTTGATGTAAACCAATCCGTTATCTATTGGAAACATAACATAGTGCAAAGCCAGCAAAACCAGTGCATGTAAAGAACCTAAATTTTGTAAATGCAAAATTGTTTGTCATGAAATGAATGATATATTTATAGATGATGAAAATGTTGAGATTTTATCTATTCTGAAATGAGATTTTTTTTAAATATTAGAGTAGCATAACTATATGCTGATTAATAAAGTATGTAAGTAAATATATATTGGTAGATTAAATTATATATACTCTGAAGACCTCATTCATATGTATATTCAACATCCGATTTTCATTGTGTTCTTGGCTCTTAACAACATCCTATGATTATGATTTAGGAGATTTTATTTTTCGTTGACCCTGAAATTCCCAATATTCCAGTCCATAATACATTAGCTTAAACATCCCATCTTCAGCTCACTCATAAAGGAAATACTATCCACATTTTATCGACATCTCCTGCCCCAGCTCTTGTCAGCTATTTTAAGCTAGATAAAATGCATTAATGGAGGATCATCATCATGAATGATTCGCATGACTTCAAGAATAGCAAACTTTCCGTAATCTTCACCTTCATGAAAAATCCGCATACTTGATTCATGCATACTCGATATGATCATTCATTCATTCATTCATTCATTCATTCATTACGAACTCGCAATCAGAAAACATGGTCACTAAAAGACTCTCTCAAAGTTTTCCAGCTCTGAAAAAAACTCATCCCATGATACCGATCAATACAGTCACGAAAGAAAGAAGAGGTATGCATATTAGCTGACATGATAGAAGCCGAAAATATAGTGAATCTCCGTGTAAGCCTGTAGGTGTATTTGGTGCGTTTTAGAAAAGCTGTAACCACACATTATGCATGTATACGTACCAAATATTTTACCGACCCAATATGTACATTGCTCTCTTGTACACTTGCCTAATCTTTGAACTTATAGAGGTACAAATAGACGATACAATGCTACTATATCGAAAACAACACAATACAATGTATGCCAAACATCCAGATGTAAAAGTGACGAGCTGGTCGCCTGGCATGCTTGCCTTCTCTACTTAAGTAAAACTCAACATCATCGTCATATCTTCGTACTTTTTTCCTCCTCAGTACTTATTCCATGTTCCAGCAACCCATGCTCCTCACTTGGTTTCCACCTTCGGTCGCGTACATGTCTTTGGTTTGCTCCTTCTCTTTGCTTCACATTTGAGTGCTCTCTTGTTTCCAGTGTACAGCTATTAGTAGCGAATAACAGCAATTGTGTGAGCCTGGAAGAATTCCGGTTAGTAGATCTTGTTAGACCATTGACATTGTCTTCTGCGTGAAACGTTGTCCCGCCGATTGGAGGTAGTGTGAGCTCGAAAGAGCTATTATTTGAAATCATACATATTAATCTTGATACCGGTTGTTTTTTTTGTGACAGGAGAAGAAATTTATAAAAATGAGCTCTCAACTCTTGGCCAAAAGCGGTACGATCCTGTTCGACTTTCCTGTTCCACCAAAGGATGTCACGGATGACGACGGGATGAACAAAGTCGAGGCTGCGGTGGTGGCTGTGCTCGCAACTCATTCTCATTTCGGTAAGTGTGATGTAGATGTAACTACGTACTGACTTATATAGCATGCATGTGTAAATTACCTTTGCTGATGTAGATGAGTGTGATTCCGCACTTGCACCGGCATCCTTTCATGATGGTAACTGGTCACCATAGCACGCACAATTTATTTCTGCGTTTTTATTTCATGTAAATTTGCACGCTGTGACTGATGCCATTAGAATCAGGGTTCACGGTTGACTTCTTTATCTCAGATACAGCGCTATCATCAATGGTCATCATTGAAACTGACACCTCTGCGGAGTGTAATATCGAATAACTTGAAATTAATGGTCATTATATTCACATCCTTATAGCATACACATCTATACACACTTTGGCATAGGTCATACATACCATTTACTGGGGTCAACGAATGAATCCAGTGATTACGAGCATCTACGAAATTGCTGTATATGTAATGAAACAGCTAATCGCCAACTTATTGAGAAAAAAATTATGAATTAAATCGCAACTTTGTTAGCTAGTTGTTGAGGTGATGATAAAAATCATGATGATATTTGCAATTTGCGTAAAGCAAAATAAAATCTTTCATTTGCAAACTTTGTATAAACTGGCCGGACAAAAACATCTACAGTCTGTTATACAGTGTATTTGTCTTGAGAGTAATGGAGTCATTCAGTCAGTCATCTTAAATTAAGAAAAAGATTGAAGCAAAAAAGTGCAAATTTTTAATATTTATTATATCTTGAGATAATGAGGCAGGTCTAGACTCCAACATATACAAAGTACAATTCAAAGTGTTGGAACTACAAGCACAAAGTCCAGCGTGACATTTTTATCTCTTCTAATATAAAGTACCCAGCGTCTTGTAGTTTTTCCTAATAATGTGAGGACCCAGAATAGATGGGATGATGGGATGAAGAACCAAGACTTCGAGTGGAGCACTCACTTCAATGCAACGCAACCCCTACTTATACTTGTTCAAGGATACCTAATAGTATTTTCTGAAATGCATGAATGTCTGCCTATTTCCTTCTACACGTAGGTATTGTTCATTTTCAAGCTGCAAAATATACTATCGAATTTCAACTTTAGCTTTATGCATGAAATCTTTACTTACATCTCTGCTTACTTCACAGCTTCCTTCTTGCGTCCTCGTCAGGCTCTGCTTTTACTGCTTGTTTTGATTTTTATGACATGCACTAAAAGCAAACGACAAAAAGGATGGAAATGGAATAACTTTCATATCTTCATATTTTTGTTGCAGCCTTTGAAGTGAATGGCAGAATTGTTTAGCAATTCTATTTGTTTGACAAAAGCAAGCTTACGTCATTCTCATTTGACATGGAACAACTACAAAAAGAACATTCATTGTTCCATTTTATTCTCTCTCAATATTTCTATATTTGATCATTAATATACGGTGTATTAATCTCAACTTAATATATATTGGAAAACACGAATTGTGTCGAAATACTATATAGTTGGCATCCAATCTTTGCTCTGGTTGATATTTTTCGTCTCTCTAGCTTGAGAGTTGAGACTCTCATTATTAGTTTCGGCTAATGCGGACTGAGTGAGAAGAAGAGGTATTAGAATTTTCAAGAGGCACTCAAACAAGTTATACGGCCGTCACACAATTTACTCTATTCGAACATCATCCTTATCGATCTTTTTATGGATCAAATGTTAAAACGCCTAAGCATGTTTATCATGCTTTCGTCGCAATTTCCTGTCCAAATGAAAAAGCAGTAGCAGAGAAACTCAATAAGATACTTGAATGGTTTTTACGTAAAGGGTTATTATGATTTCTGCTCAAGATGACAAACAAACGAGATAACTAGACCATGCTAAGCACCCAAGCTTACAGGCTTTAGTCAAAAGAGACAAAGTATCTAGTGGAGTTTTTCATCGTGGGAGTAGGAATATCAAGCAAGATGAGTGGGTGAAAACATTAACATTTAATATCCGTCTAGATACTTGCATGAGCTCAAGCTGGATAAATGGAATCTTTTCCATTTAAAGATACAGCAGTGAAAAATGCTTCATTCCACTGCTCCAGCAACAGCGACTATTGATTCATGAAGAATGACGTGCGACGATGGTAGGAAGCAAGGCAACTAAAAGTATATATGCGTAAGACAGTCTTTTCGGCAGGAAGACATTCGCTAAAGTCTCGTAATATGAGGTGATCTGACAGAATAAACATTCCATAAGTTATTAGGCGTCTTTTTATTAGTTTTATTGAGAAACTGGTTAACAAAAGAATGTGCTCGAATGCGTAGTTCATCTTTTCATAACATAGCTCTTTCTTGGTTTGACATATCATTCACTCCAGGGAAGACGATGTAGGTATGGAACGAAACTCTAGAATGTTGTATTGCTTTCAGGGGAACTGAAGCAAGTCTCCCATCATGAAATGGACTCGAAGGATGGACGCGTAGGCGCTGTTCGTTTGTACGTAGAGCCGAACAATGGAGTCACCATGACTCTTCGCACATACGAGAAACACTCTCTCGTTACAGCCACTGTGGAATATGACAAGGACCGCTCAGAGGCTCTCACATACGACCAAATCAAAGTTATGGAAAAAAAAATGATTCAACATCTTAACACGGAGAAAAAGACAAAGGCTATTCCCGAATTGAAAAGGGGACTAAAGCATGATATCTACTTCAACTCTTCTGACGACCGTCTCTTGGAATATGACATTAAAGAAATGGTCTTTGACAAGCAGAGCGAATTTCAACATGTCCAAATCGGTCGATCAGAAAACTACGGAAATATGCTGATTCTAGACGACCTGGTGAATCTGGCTGAGAGCGATCTTATCTACACAGAATCACTTATGTGGCGCGGAAGCATGAATTACACGGAAATTATCCAGCTCTCATTCGCTATTCTCAACCCCGGTGGTGTCTACATGACTCATGCTAACGGAATCTCGTCAAGTGCAAGTCTGAAAATGTTTGAAACGGCAGTATTAGGCCACCTGGCCAAGCCAGTCAGCTTTACCAGAAATGAAAACTTTGTTCCAAGTTTCATGGAGAAGTGGGTCTTCTATCAAATTAAAGAAGATTCTTAAAAAATACGTTTCCTCACTTCATATTGCTCTACCCATGAAACATGTTTTCATTCGACAACACTCTTATAAACTTATATTTTATTTGTCCAACAAAGGTACTAGGTTCACAATTTTTACGAACATGTACGATTATGCACGAACTGTGCATAGATATTCTAGATCTAGATTGTTTCCAAATTTGATGCGCTCGATGATTAATGGTCTGCAAGATTTTACCTAATGTATTATTACGACCTATTGGAAAATTACTTGTTGCTAGTTGTATTTTAGTAGTAGAAAGTAGACTAGATAGTAGTCAGTCACTTAACCATGAATGATGTTTTTATTTTTTGCCACTTTGCTTGTTAGTCAAGTAGCAGTCTTATATGACATTTTTATTTTACCATTTTTACCACATGATGACGATTATTATGGTAAGGATATACTGTTGATGATGATGTTGAAGTATATTTATTTTCAAATAATTGATAAATAAAGGGAGAGCAAAGAAATGTTGATTTAATTCATGTATAATATGCCTTACAGTTGATTCATCACTCCCACAAAAATACAATGCAGATACATCAGTTATGATTTTCAACATGACAGCGAATAGGCTACTGCGTTTATTTCTTCATTTCATATATTGATTTGGTTACATAACTTAAGTAACAAGTAGGAGTAAGTAGCAAATAGTTGCTTAGTTTGCATACCGACCGATTGTTGCTCATCATTTTTCAACGCACAAATCCACAATAATATAGCATCGTAGATATATTAATCGTCACGCTTATAGGGTGTGGTATAGGTACGGTAGGTCTAGGTTATTGCTCACATTTTTCTCATTCTTAGTAATAAACATGAGCCGTGTGCCTAAAGTAAAGGTAAGAAAATAATGAATGTCCGTCCAAACGTACACACACAGTTTGTCTCGCATCAACTGTTACTCTAACATCTAAAGTATACAATGTAAATATCCGACAAAACACCGCTCCGTTGTCATTCTTACGCTCAATGTTATGTTCATCAAATTTCATCCAGAGGATGCGATAAACCATATAAGTTACAAAACGAAGTTTCAACGATTGCTTACACAAGAGTTGGAAGCGTGCTGAGTTTCTGTATATTATGCACGTGGCAACGATTTACAAAAATTATGACTTATTACAGTTTACGGCTCGAAATACTTTTAAGCTTCGCAAGCATTATTACCATTTGATAAACGAACATATTTGAAAATTACAATAGCTTTCCTGGTTTAAAAATAATTCTTATGTAACAGTATATATACATAACATTAAGCTAGCTGTTAATGGTGAAGAGTATCCATTACAAATTAGCCTTTTGATAAAATTACAAAAACGATCCTCATAAATTATCAGATTACACACAGGAATTCTTGTAAAGCAAGAATTGAACATCAAAGCTAAAATTGGTTGTTTGACAAGTACTGCACAAAGTTTTAACGCAATAACTAAAATTAAATGTAACTACACATAGATATATCTTTATAATGACAAGAATCAGTTGGTGAAAAATCATTTATAATAAGTTTCATTTCGTAAAATAACCCCTATCTGATTTCTTTACTATCGTTCTAATAAGTACACGAAGACTACAGACACTTCCTAGTACCACAAGCGTAGGTTTTCTGCATAGAATGTTTAGAATTTTATCCATTTTTTTATACACAACAGTTGTCAGTAAATGACACAATATTTTTAAATATTGGAATAATAGTTTTAATTTAATCGCTTATGACCAGGTACACATAATCTTCTACCTGTTAAAAGATTTAATAATATTGAAAGTCTATTTTTATGATTTTATTTGCGTGACATACGATACGACACGATGTTTGTGCAACATTTTATTAAGACATTATTTCTCACAATAAAAACTTCACTTACCACAGGAATTTGGAAACTTGGATGTTAGACAATTAACTTGGTTTGGGTTGAGTTTCCGAGCAGCTGCACTACTAAGCTTATGCTATGATGTTTTAGTAATTGAAAAAGCATTTCACTCAAAGTTCACTCAGAACAGTTGGACATACTGAGATGTAGAACCATCCCGGTAAGTTGGATCATCAACAACTTTCGCCCTACACATGGGACAAGTTCTTTCCCGATCGAACCATGTGGCTACACATTCTTCGCAAAAGATATGGCTACACGAGAGTCGGGTAGGACTTGTAAAGTTGTCATGACAAATCGGACAAATAGTTCCTGCACTGTCAAGTTGTTTGGCAGAAGGACTAGTTCCGTAATGCTATAATTTGAATTAATAAATAAGAATATGAAAATAAAAATTCAGGGTTACGAATCAGATATTATTAATAGATAAGTACTTACAACATTGGACAGAAGTTTTTCGAAAGCTTTCAGCCATTCTTTGAATCGACCATAAGTGTCTGTAATCTTGAAGAATACATATAGGCCTGCTAAAAAGAGTCCAAACATTCGTGCTGTCCCTTCGTAAGCTGATACCAGGTAAAACATCCATGGGTAAATCGGAAGAAAGCTTCTATACAATTGGGATGAGTGTTCAATGAATAAGTAATACTTTCCCTGCAACAGAATTTATGAAGGTACAATCAAGGCACGGAAAAATAATGTCGCGTTTGAATGGTGTGAATAGTACATCATCGTCGTCTGTTACCCTCTTCTGGAAAGGTAGCATGCAACCCGGAAGAGCCACAATCCAAATCTTCATAAACACAGTCCCAAATTTGGCAACATAATCAGTTACTCCAATTGCCCACATCAAAGACCAAAAGCTACTTAAATCTGAACTGGTAGGCAGAAATATTAGACTGTAAATAGATAGACACACTGGAATTATAGTCAAGCTCTATTAATCTAATCTGGTTTAAATATTATTAAAAAATAAGTTTTCAAACTTACGCATAGTACAATTCCATATCATTAAAAATATAGTAAATGAATGCAACACAAGCTGCAAGATTTATCACAATCATAGAAAGGTAAAGCAAATTCCGCTTGCGCTGTTTGGAAACCTCTTTCTTCACCATGGAATTCGCGTGGCTGAAGGTTACAACAAGTGCAAGAAAGGCTAGTATACTAGTACCATGATCGAAAACCCCCTACGGACAAAAATTCAGGATTACATTCATGTTTTCTCTGTTTCTTTCTCCGGCTATTCACAAGTTTTTACTCGCTTTGAGAAATGATTTTTCAAAGAATTATATTGTTTTACAAAATCATATGTTCTCAGAATGTATTTTTTAAACCGTTTCCAAATAGTTACTATCATAAGTCATACGTGTCATGTCATTACACACAGTCATGAGTGGAAGATTTAGGATAATCTCTTGACAGTGAATACTTGGTACACATTTTAATTGTTGTATTAAGCTGGCTTTAATAATCTAAGCATAAATCTCTGGTTTACTAATTTACCCATACATTTTGCAAGAACAAAGTCGCATCGCTTAGAAAATTTATTAATTCGCTAGAGTAAACCCCCTCTATAGGGGGATGGTAATGTACAGAAGGGATGATTATAGCCCTTCTTTTTGACCAAAGTACAGTCGTAAACATAGTAAAAAGATTCAAATTAACAAAATATCGCAAAACGCAGTTTGTAACAGTAGACAATCAGCAAGAAAATGAAGCACACGATATACATCCAACTTCAAATTTAGGTGTCCTTTTAACAAGTGTAAAAATGTATGATCAGATCACGAAATCAAAATACACGGTTTCAACAAGACCGTTACAGTTTTTGTTTATTTTAATTATTTAAGTGCGTCACGTCTACTCATCTTAAACAATATGACGAAAACCTAAACATGAAACATGACGAAATGCACATACTAGTGCCATGATACCGCGAAACTCGATGACATGTGCTACGCCATGCCAATATGTGTACTTACAAACAAATGTATTTCTGAACATTTCTTATTGCTTTTCATTCTTCGGAAATCAATCAAGTTTTGGTTGATGTAATATGATACGAATAGGGAACTTAAAATGTTGAAAAATAACTCTGACAGTTTTGTAACTAAATTAGCTCTGATCTTGCATTTCCGCATTTAAAAGTATGTCCTTACCACAAAACTTCGAGGTAGGGAAATAACGGATGGACCGGATTAATTGCAAGTTTAAGGATTGGATTCAAAATAAGACTCTGATAACAACGTAAACTGTAAGCATTGATGTCGATTGGTTATATGTTTAACACACAAACTAGGTAAACTAATTTAACCCTACCAGATATTAACCTAGGAAGGCCTAACAATTAAAAGTAGGGGTGCTATCTGGTAGATGAATTTTGTACATATTTTTTCATTATGCATAAGCAGAATTATATTTGAAAAGGCTGCATCTGTTTACGCACACTTAGCAAACATTGAATTTTGATAAATGTTATTTTTAACAGCACAGCTAACCTATTTCAAACCGTTTGCAGTGCTGTGCTGATTACTACTCTTCAATAGCTCAATTTGCAGCTATTAGGTGCCATTATGTTCCTATACGAAACTAACAATCGAATTTATAAGCCTTTAATTCCATCTCATTGTCAGAGGTAATGCCTCTAGGTAACGGTTGGCGAAATCTAGTTTCAAAAGAGCCAATGAACACATGCTTTCAGCTTTAGGAGCCTATGCGTAGGAACGGGAAAGCGGACAGTACCATGGAACATTTTGTTTAAAATTTTAAGGGTTTTCGACTTTCTACCTGTGTAGAACATGTATTTGTTTCACAGCTAGCTACACTGAAGCTTTCTATGTATTTAGAAAATGCAAAAAGTTTAAAAGCATCTGCAGACTTATCGGCTCTTTCCCTAACTACATTATATACATATTACTTGTATACTTCTACACAACGTTTGAAATAGGCATATTGAATTGGTAGAGGGTAGAACATATTAACATATACCGTGATGTCTTCAATACGCATTAGTAAAAGAATTGAGAAATAAATAAAAATACAGCGTTACGTCTGCCATTATTGCAAAAACGAACCTCTGTGGTTCGTGGAAAGATTTATGGAATGTATTAACCAAACCAATCCTATCCGGTTAGCTTTGTTTGGAATGTCATTTCGGGATTTTGGATAAAATTGAATCAACGCAAATGGCTTGTTTGACAGAACGCACACCTCTGAGTTCTGACACAACATTACCATTTCTCAAAATAAGTATTTCAAACTGTGAAGATATGACATGATGAAGGTACCTTTAAAAAGTTAATGACAATAAAAGGTCGAATGGTAGTATAGCGACTGATCTCGTTAATGAAAGCCCTTGTTTCCGGTGCATCTCTCAAAATCTCAGCAGCTCTAGTCCGTTCGCTAGCAGCCGTAGTAGCGTCTGCCATTGATGGAGCATTTGCATCATTGGGAGGAACATTCATGTCTGAAATACTCCGTCTGGCTCCATTGTTGTCTAGAGGATTTCCATCTGGCCCTGATGTTCCTCCACTGCCATTTCCAGCACCCCCACCCACTGACGTGCTTGGAACTACGTCATCCTCTGCCCAGCCACCCATTGGAGTATCCATGTCTATGACATAAGAATTTGACTCGCGATCTCGGCCCATCCCGAGATCAATGTTTGATACTGGATTGTAATCTTAAAAATTCAAAGCATGATAACTATTATTTTTAATCTTTTTAATACAACATTAACACAATTTTTATAAAATTATGTCCTTTACCAGCATCTAAGTCTTCGTCTACTGAACGCATAGATGCTACAGTGTATCGTGTTCTAGGTACTGCATGGTGATGATGATGCTGGATGTTCGGTGTCGAACCACTGACATGACCACTGGAAGTATATGAAGGTGAGTTCCAATCACTGGGTGATGAAGGAGGGACTGATGTGTGGGATACCAGTCTACTGGCAGCACCACCTCCTAAAGCAGTAGAAGAAACAGGCTGGTGGTGTAGACTATGTCGGCTTTCTGATACGACTGAAGAAGGATTGTCACGGTTTGGAATGGAGATATTTACTGGTGGTCGAGCCCATTCTGGAAGCATCGACAAAGATGAAATACTACGCCCAGCCACATTTGATGGTACTAACCAGCTGGTAGGATCAAAATTGAGATCAATGTTGATGCCAAAGAGTCCATTTCTTTGACGTCTTGAGTTAGATCTGGAATGAACGTTGTCGCCTGAATTTCCACTCATATTGGAAGAATTATTTTGTTCTGAACTCGGTGGACTGCCGCTGCTGTCTTGAGGTGTTTCCGTGGATCCAGCTTGACTACCACTTTCCTCTTGTACACCAGAATGGCCACTAGCTGCAATGGGAGTGGTGGTAACTGCTATTGTCGCTTCAATTGGTGGACTAGATGGCACGAAAACTGTCGCCGCCCCAGATGAAGATGCTTCCGATACAACTTCCTGTGTAGATGAATGGTTACTTAAGTCGTGATAGGCGTTTCCTGAATTACGTCTTGCCCCGGTAACAGTTGGTACCGGGTGAGTTTCAACCTCCACAGTTACTGAATTATCTGATTGTCCTACGTTTTCGACTGTCTCTGACCCATTCGTTACAGGTTGATTCGCTTCAGAATCCGTCATTACTTCGCGTTTACGTGACCACATTCACGAGTGACCACGATCCTTTACACGACGCCAATTTCAAAGGACCACAATACAAACCTGGAAAAGTACAAGATATTTCATAGGATAATGTTTTCATTAGATATGAATGCAACTTCGTTTTTTTAATTAATAAGAATTGCTAATATTATAAGCTGACAAAAACACATAACTAATTAATGTTCACACTTTATCACGCTCCCGCTTAAATGCGGTGCCAGTTTAAAACTAACCCATTGTGAGGGAGTAACCACTGTAATAACCATACGTATATAGTGTCCTTGTTTTTTAAAAAAATGTACTTGATTTCTTCAAACAATCGATTTGCATGAAAATAACAAGTTTTTAAATGTTCTACATAATTAACTTGACCATAAAACTCACGTAGCTATTATTCTTAACAACTAACAACCAAAGATAAGATTGAATAATATGGACTGATTTTTCCTCATTGCTGTACATTACATAGCAATTCCAACGCAGTTTTCTCAACTACAACAATTTTCCATGCATTTTTCCCATCCTGCCTACTTAGAACTCGAGAATAACAGGGTCTTAAATATTATTACATTAGCTAATCAGTCGATCTTATTACATCTTGTTCTATACTAAAATTTGTATTACATATACTCAGTTTTTCGCACCAACATCAATACTGTTATTGTGACAATAATTTACAGTGGTATTAGGGTGTCTAAAACAAAGTTTGAAAAAGTTCATACAGCTCATTGCTCATGATTATTAAGTCAGAGTGGAATCTGTGACTCCTATAATAATACTAATCTTATTATAACTAAAACTATATACAGTGTTCCATTCTTCCTACTTGACCTATGATTCTTTTTATCAGTCAATTATTTCCCATTCCAATATTTATTAATGTTCACCATACTTAACATGTTTCGTCCAGTTCAGGTATATGAATGATATGGCACAAAAATTAGCGAGTTATATACTGACTGCGTATGCATGAATATGAAACAGTTTAATATCCACCAGTCTGTCCAAACAAGTGAATAATCTCAATGGGTGAGTGAAGTTTAAATAACATTATATGCATACGCATGAAGCGAAATGAAAGACTTTTTAGCTGACCAATGACATTCGGCAATTTTATACATCAACGTAAACACCAGCTTTTTAACGTGCATTTTAGCTCTCATACTGCTAACTCATATTTGATGATTTTGTTTCACACTTAATACTAGTATATAAAGTTAAGCCTTGATATACCCATTTAGGATTTTATTTGCACATTCAACATAAGGATAAGCATTAACACCCATATGCATGTGTCACAAGTCCCAGTGAGAACCTACAGCTAATTCTATCTATATATAATGGAAGAATAGAAATGATCAACTAACGATTCGAAAAATGGTACAGTACGTATGGCACTAATAAAAAGCGTTGGTGGGCTAGTAGATATTGTAGGGTCATACACTGCTCTGACTGCTTTCAGCCTTTCCACTAGTGACTAGCTATGGCAAGTAACAGTTCATTGCCTAACAACTGCTGACTTGCGTGTTTCGATAGCCTAGTTGAATTAACACTAATGTCGTCACCACAGGGTATTGTAATACCGACTCACAGCACCAACCGTTGACAACCAAATTTAAACCGAATACATTCTTAATAAACACAAAATTAGACAAACAAATTATAACGCTGACTGACTGGCGACTATCTAAACACAAACACAACAATTGACAATGATATGGACCAATGACCATGCTAAAATACTTGTTGAAAAGTATTGAAAGACCACTGGTTGAAAACTTGTAACTGGCAACTGGATTACTAACAATTAATTACTGATGATGATGAAGTCGAGCTTGCCTTACCGTTTACATGACAGTTAACGCTCGTAATAAATGCTTCAATTGCAAAACAACTGGTGACGTAACTAAATGAAAGCAAAATTGACCTTCCCTGTCTGTTGTCTGTAAATGAATAACCAATTAAAATATTAGAACTAGAGTTATCAACGCTATTATTATTCATTATTATTACGCAAGCATTAACTCATGACTCAATCATGCATCAAAACATCCACAAGTTGTCAAATTGGCAACAATCAATCAAAATTAAAAAAAGCAAACCCCTTCGATACATTTTGCAAATCAATATTATCATACCTGCTACCCGATTGTCACTCGTAACTGGCAACTTAGTTACTGTACTGTCGAATTGTGTATATCTGCAGTCTTGTGATGTAATTCACTATACACACTATAGCCAACAACAAACAAAAGTCCAACACACCGATGAGTAGATATGAAAATGATAAAATGTTCCCGTAAAAACAACTCCCTAGTTGTCAGTCATCAGTTGACACAACTACCAAACATCTGATATTCACAAAATAATGTCTATGATGGCGAAGAACTTTTTCTGCTCGTACATACATCCAACATCCAGATCAATACTAAAATTTTAAACAGATTTCCCTACTCAGCTCGCTCCTGTGTCCTATGCTTCATGATCGAAGGACGATAAGCATAACCATCGATCAGAGAATTAGTGCGGAGAGTATCTTTAACAAAAACTCATCCAAGATCGGATGACTCCAATAAAAACAAGGAACAGGGCAAAGATAATTCACAAATTCCTACATTATGAGAATATATGAATATTCTGATCGCTGCTGTTGATTGAGTAAGTGAGTCAACGAATATAAAAATGAGAGAATCATTAGATTACGTTAAAGTGTATGTTGGCAAAGGCAGCAAAAATAGTAGTCATATGATTGACGCAAAGACTCAATATACAATGTAAACTATAACTTTTTCAGGGTTTTCCTCTTCACCACCAATGTTCTGTCAAATAAACCCTGTCTAAAAAAACAACTTCTAGCAGCGAACCAAATACCAAACTGAATCTCATTCATTGTTTTTTTTAAGAAACAGTATAAATTCAACCAATTCATTATAAAACTTTTATACTACTACTTACATCCCAGTTGTCAATTCGCCTTTAACCTCCTAAACCCCTAAACTCTCTTACAAAAATGACTAATTTAAGCAGCTTACAATTCCTCACATTTCATTGTTATGACACGAAATCCAAAAAAATACATCATTTTCTTGCTAATATGATTTTTAGAATAAATATAGTCGGAAATTAGAAATATTAGTCTTAATAAATTTAACAATCCTTCCATTTACAACAGACAAGACACACAGACAACTAAATATAGCGTTAGAATTAGAATATGATTCAGCTTGCAAAATAAATAGTGAAGATGATACACAAACATAGGATAAATACTCTCATTAAAGACTGGAGTTTACTCTTCTCCAGTCTTTATTAAAAAGCTGCGTTGGTTCTGAAAGTACGCCTGAAAAAAGATCTGTGTATGCTTTTCCTGTGTATGCTGCACATCATTCCACACACACACACATGCTA
>JAHZNA010005177.1:0-30059 GCA_027743935.1 Sinodicranocentrus sp. ZH6 | reverse complement strand
CTCAGGGTAGAACTAACCCCAACCCATGGTGCGGGTATCATCTGAAAGACCATATTTCCCTCTTCTGATTGGCATATAGATAAAACATTATTATTACTTTTCTGTTATGTTATAGAGAGCGAAAGTCTCTTTAATATCTCGCGAAACCACCACGTATATGCATAAATATTAGTGACAGAATTTTACATTATCGCTATCGAAAGTCGTCAAATTTTTACTCTCAAGTGAATTTTAACACTCTTATTGGCCTTGACATTGAGTTGCAATAAGATTTGTATATATATTGTACCATAAAAGGATCTTGTCACAGTCAATTTACTAGCCTGTGCTATTTTCCCAAGGCAAGGATTTCGTTCTTAATCATTTTCTTTCAAACAAAATATGAAACAGTTCTGGACTACTTTAGCTTGTATACTATTTCCTATTAGACCCTAAGGAATTAAGAATTGCTTAAGCATGTTTGTTTCACAAGTAAAGCGTACTCTAGATAATACCAAAATGATGAGGTGCATAAAATACAAGGGTGTGTAAGGGTTTTTCGTCAAGGGGAACCGTAAATTTTCAACGAGAATATTTTGACAGGTAAAGCATTAAAGTATGCCTCCAAACAATCGAAAAATAGTTCACTTTCTAACTTCCCTAGTACTTTTGGTAAGCAAATGAAACCTGGAAACGCCTAAGCAACATCAGTATTTGCCGCTAGACTTTATGGGAATAAATATCGTAAAACCAATATATAATAATTGTATTTCCTGCGTAAAATTTTGTGAAATATTTAGAATTACCTTTGTTATTCCATCCAGCTTTATGTGCAAGTCATTTGTCTTTATTGGAAGTTCCAGTTTCAATGTAGCAGTTGAGGAAGCACTATTTTGCAGAAGCCTAGTCACACTAGTTTCCGGATTAGCATATTTTACAAAAATTTAAAAGGCGTTCTGCATTTTTCAGTACACAATATTACTTACTATTTACACAAATACATATAATGCAACCGTTCTTTTCGATTTTCGCCCATGATCTAATACTGTCAGCCTCAATACAGCTGACAGCATGCCTGATACAGCTGAAATAAAATACGGTTTTTCTTCGATATCAAACGCTAAAAGGAAAACATTGAGGGAACATATTCCACACGAGAAGTGAGTTTGAACTACTTTTCTGCCAACCTCCCATCTCCCTGTTCGGTAACACCCGCATTTCATTTTGGTTCTCCCGTTTCACGTTTTCAATGCCCGAAAATGCCCGAGTTTCATGGGATTTGAGAACATCGTTTTTTAGCATGCACTGCAAACCTCAGAGCTTTGTTCAGAAGCATTCCAAACGAAAGAGAAGCTTACCATTGGATTATTTTTTAAATGTTGATTTTCATTTCTCATCTGCTTAAAATACCGAAGCTTATGAAGAGATATTGCATGCCTACATGATATTGACTTTTATGAAGTATAATACCTTGTAAATGTGTTATCGAGAACCTTCTTGATAGATTCAATGCAAATTAACCTTTCAACTATGCATGCTTAAAGTGTGCTCAAACCAAATAAAGGTTTTCCTCCTATTATTTTTCCCAAATGCATCAAAAATCTGTCGGAGGAACTGCATTAATTGTAAGGAATTGTTTGTGTCTTTGCATGTGAACGTAAATGTTTAGGCAACATACAAAAATAAGGCAAAGATAATTATCCGGCATTCTTATTCAAACTTCTACATACAAATACAACGTGCGTGCACGTTGTGGCAAAGTCATCAGTCAAACATCCATAAAAATAATATGTAAACTCATAGAATTATTTCTTATGATAAGAACAAGCGCATAATGCCAATACACAACTAAAATGCCACACAGGACACATGCAAAAATCGAATGGCTTTGATATTTGAATGTACAGAAAAATATACTCAGTATATATTAGTACTATGTCCCATACTGACATGTATGAAGTATCGTAAAACCCACATCGGATATCCGATCCCAAATATTCCTCCAAGACATGCCTTTGTTCTCGTATTTCTGTACATGCGATTGAGGAACCATAGATATTTTTCGTCCGTTTTAGGGACACGAAATTTGCATACATTTCCATGCTGCATGATTAGAATGTGCCCGTTCTCAAGCGCACGCGCGTCTTGTCTTTGTGGTAGATGGGAATGATGAAGGCTGCACCGACGGCACTTTTTTTGTTCGTTATTCGTTAGTCGGATTTTGCGTTTGCTCTCGACACTCGTACTACGTTGTATCGACACGTCTCTCTGATCTGAACTGACTGAATTAAATAATTTTGATTTTGGGTTGATCTTTTAAATAATATTCTCTGGTCAGTTGTGGGATTCGACTTGTTGTAGCTGAACAAGTTGTAGTTTATGCTTGATTTTTATTTAAAAAAACTGAATTTTAAGGTTTTTATCAAACTGAGAAAGGACAATCTTCAACCTTGTGTTGACTGTATTCAGTATTGTAATTATCAACGTGGCATTTCAACCATCACCGTCAGAAATGGCTGGACGAAGGATAACCATGAACCGACTTGGAGTTCCGGTAGGTTGAATGTAACGGTTATGGTTTGATATTTGTCAAATAGCAAACTGAAACCGTTGACTGTGACTGTAGCTTATTTGTAGCTTGACAATGACAAATGAGCTGATGATGCATGACACATGATATTTGATAAGAATTAGGATAGAGTTTGATATTTCATGATTATGATTTACATTTCTGACTAACAACTAAAGTTGAAAGTTAGTTAAAAGTTAAGTCATTAAGTGTAAGCGTAAGGCGTAGATTGAGTCATGAGTTGGAGGGGTTGAAGTCTGCTTACCAAATACCAACCCCCACTTACTTTTTAAAAAATAAGTCACAAGTTGGAAATTGAATGTTGAAAAGAGATGGAATCAAAATTAACCTAAACCTAGGTTGTGGTCTGGGGACCAACCCCCAATTTTTATACTACTACCAACTACTGACTAACATTAGTCAGAGTCGGGTTACCCACCCCCACTTTCAACTTTTTCTATCAATAAATCAAGTAGAATACTGAATGTTGAGTAGAGAATCGAATGTAAAGTTGAAAATTGAGTTGACAATCGTGATAATCGTAGTTACGAATATGTTTTTAATTGGTTAGGTTAGGTAGGCTAGGTTTGAGTTATTTCAAGGTCAAGGTGTTAGGGTAGGCTAGGTTTAAGTTGGAGTATACATACCAACCCCCCAAGCAATGGGGGTTGGCCGGGTCGGGTCGTACAATTTAACCACATTTTTAATTTATTTTTACGACTGACGACGATAGTACGAACAGATGTAAGTTTGAATGTGGGAATGAATCTATGAATCTATCGAGTTATATAAGCGTGACTTGAATATTCTTATTTGCTTTCAACTTGTATAAATAAGTTATGAATAATAAGTTGCTTTGTCTGTTATGAATAAATAGCCACAAAGTAACCAATAAAATTTCACCATATTCAATATTCAGTCCAACTTTTTGAATAAAATTATAGCAAGCTTCAGAAGGACATGCCAAACTGAAGTATCAAGTGATAGCCAGTCGAGAGTCCTCAAAGTTAGAAGACCCACGTAAACTGTTAGAGTTACTGACCGAACAAGATTACCTGACGATTAGTGATATTGATGAAGATGAAATTCTGGAAATGGCACAGCCCACGAAAGCTGCTAAGGTAAATTTTAAAAAATTAACAACCAAGGAAACACTTTTTAATAAGTGCATGCGCAAAATAAATAAAACCTAAACAAAACACACGCAAAAGCAAACTTTCCGATCACACATGCCCAAAATATTATGAATATCAAGTAATGTTCACTAGCTGCAGTTTTCTAACCTTTCATTTCGCACTGTGCTATTGTTTGCTTATAAATTATGATATACACAGTCAACAAAGGTAGTGAATTGAAAGTCCCCAATTTACACATTTTTATTGTTTGTGTAGAGGTCAACTGAAGACACCATCAAGAATAGCGTGTTTGCCAATAAAGGAGTGCGCTCTCAGCAAACGGCTTCCATGCGTAAAGTGAACTTAACAGTGAATGATGAAGATGAAGAGGATGAGGTTATGGAAGATAACCTAAATGAAAAAATTAATACAGTTACCAATGAGTCAGTCGAATCATTGATGTACCTGCTGGAAAATAAGTATGAGATGAACCGCAATTTAGTTGTCCACGACGGTGTCATTTCAACTCCTTTGCACGTCCTGAAGCAATTTTCCAACGTTTATAAAGAATCCATGCACAGCGAAGTTGTTTATATTAGGCACCCAGCTACGGGAGCGCGAATGGTTCGCGTGGAGCTATTCGTCGGCAATAAGAGAGGTTAGTGTTTAGCGTATTGTTAGTAAAATTACGATGTTTGCTTTATTAACAACGCAAATAATGTCCTTGTGCACACATACTGATATTTATAGGTGTTGGTGAATCCTTTACTAAGAAAATGTCAACCCAAATGGCTGCATTAGATATGATTTCTGAAATGGAAAAGACTGGTTTTGTTGGAACATCAAACCAGCATTTACCTTATGCATTCCTTCCGGGCTGCCGTATTAATCCAAGGGTTACAAATGACCTAATGATGACATGCTGGAAAAATCAAATGAAAACTCCTAAGTTTGTTCCCGGCGTAAATGATGACCCAAGGCGACCCCCTCACTTCATGGAATGCTGGATCGGCACTGAAATGATTGCCCGTAAACATTAATTTGAATTAAAAATTTAATACCTGCTTACAAAGTTACTTAGTTTCATTACAAATTGATGTTATTCCAGGGGCTGAAAGCGAAAGTTCTCAGATGGCTCGAAAGTTAGCTGCCTGCGACGCTTTGGAGCTCATAACTAAGGTACCGTATCGTAAGGAGTATATAGCTATGGGGAAGTCGTGCCTTTCCTACGAACAACTGGTTGAGCTCGGATTTAATCCGGTTATCTCAGATTTTGTACGTTATCTTGAAAGTTCAATGAAATCTACATACTGCAGGTGTATTCTAAATTTCATAGTTTACGTATTTGTATATGCCATAGAAAAAGTCCTGGTTGTTAACTGCCGCGTTGGAGGGGGAAAGTAAGGAATTTTCTGGAGTGGATGACTCTGAAGTCAGGGCCGTTCTTAAAGAAGAAAATAGAGGTTCCAGTATAAAAATCACTATTGCCAATAATTTTAAACAGGGCTGTTAATGTGGAACGAGCGGTGATCCGGGTAATTGCATTGCGGTGGGCTAGACATTTTTTGTCATGACTTTTAAAAACTAAACCAGTGCAGACGCATTTTTGTTTTTATAGTTTTAATCACTACTACATATAGTTATTATAATTAATAGCATCATAATAAAGTACATGTTTATACGGTTTATTTTTAAACGTATACACGTAAGTTATATGTTATACGTTGTATATTAATATTTTGTAATGCAGAATGTAGCAGACAGGCATACAGATTTTTTTGTATGTATGGTATTTTCTGTATGATTTAAGATCAGCGTACCTTTATAATAAAATGTAAATGTACATATATATGAAAGCTAACTTTCCACAATTTACTGTTCGTATCTATCATTTTCCGTACACCAAGCAGTTGTTTCCATTCCTGACCCATGAAATCTCGGTTCAGTTTCGACGGACTAATCGCTCGCCCAATATAATCTACAGATATAGACTTGCTTTAATATAATTTGTTGGTCTCTAAATACGTCACAGGTAATTTTTATTTCCAGGGCAAATACAATGTAATACAGATGGCATATTAGTGCTATATAGATAGCAAATAAGCACCACTATTGTTATGCTTAATCTAGAAATTTTTATTTTCCTTCATCCTGAAACATACATTTTCAAACGATAGCCTTATCATCTGCACCATGAAGTTAGAATAGATTCCATTAGATATACATATATTACAATTAATGTGTTGTACAATCATGAAACCTACATAGCATTAACGAGCAAGTCAATAAACTAAAATGTGTAATAGACGGCAATATGTGAAACAACGTGCTTCTAGTTGAATAACTCACTCAGATAGAAAAGAAATACAACTTCCTAAGCAAATAGAGATTTTGCTAAAAAATAATTAATTATTACATGAACTAATATTAACAGAAAACCAGCAACTTGCAAATCTATGAAAACAGTACTTGAACATACTTTTAGTTTAGAACAGACTCAAATGAATAGAATAGACACTCTGCTTTTCTTACATGGTGTAATTACTCTACTACCGCACAACGCACATCAAATGCATGTGTGGTCGTCTATCATTACTCATTTTTTATATTACACAAATGACGGCCTTTTACCTTTCAGAATAAACTTTGTATGTAAATTTATGTATTTTTATCATACTTAATTTACTCTACATTACTTTACTTTACGTATATAACGAGGAGACATTGTATTGATTTTCTTGATTCCAATATTTCAAATATTTGTCGCAGATTTCATGGTTTTATAATAGCAGTTGCCATTTAAGATTTTTGGGAAAAAAACAACACGTTTATTCTCCTGGCTTTTGTTGAATGGCAGTGATGGAAAGCCTGCGAATGTTGGGCTTGTCATACTCTTCCATGCTCATTGTTCTCTGGCGAGAAAGCTGGGGTGGAGCATCACCACCCTCGCTTCCAGAGAACGTGCGTTGCCTCTCAACTCCCGGCATAGCAACCGAAGTCAGCAACCCTTGCCCTTTGCAGAAAAGCAAGATGCTCTGCGCAACTTTCTCAGGCTGGAATAAATAAACCTCTCATTATTTCAAGTGATCTTATGATTAGTCGAAAAATTTGGAAAACTAAATTGTACATTGACTACGTACCGCTTCATTGATGACGTCACCCACATCATCAATTTTCAAGAGCTGTGTCTTCTGCTTGTCCATCATGGTATGGAGATGCTGCACAGTGCTGCCATAAGATCCCTTGGTTCCAGCCAGAAGCAAAGTATCAATTTTCAGGTTCTTTTCAAGCACGCCAGTGACGTCTTTCCGACTGAAATCAGAATCAGCAGTTGAAATATAGTTGTAATAAAACTCCCTTTGTATACAATATGAATCAAATGAAAATACACTTCAAATAACAAAACTTACTTTAGGAAAGCATCGACATAACTCTTCAAATTCTTTGCGTTGATGGCAGATCGCAGCTTAGCCTGATAATCCAAGATGGTCTTCTCACGATCCTTAACCACATCGTCATTTTCCATGGCCAATTGCTGCATTATATTGTAATGAACATTCATTAAATTAATCTTTTCAAAACTGATTAAAGCTAATGATGACTAATAGTCAGTTCTCTACATACTATGGTAAAAAAAGGATTTGTACACTCTATTAAGACAATGCAAGCCTAAATGTCAATCACGGGTTGGCTAACACATCCCGTTCTCAGCACGTATATAATACATACCTTCACCATGTTAGTTATTATTTATCTCTAATAATTCTCTATGATTTAGTCATCGGGACAACAATGCAACAGTACAAAGATTGTGTTAGCTTAATGGTCCTTACGTTAAGTAAGTTTATTCATATATTTAAGTCCACATTTTGAACAGCACAGTTAACATTTATGGAAATGTAAGGTAGGTGAAAATAGGAAGGGATTCTCACGTAAAAATCAATTATTGTGTCCTGGAATTCAAGTGTACATATTTGTATTCAGAAATTGTGCTCGTATTAGTATCCAGTGGAATTTTCTCACAGTCAACGGTCATTATTCATGCAAGATTTGAGTTGAGTCCGCAAAATGTTCTTATTTCCAAATTTCTGGATGTGGAATGGGAGACGAACTTCATGCATAATCATTTTCAAGCTGTGTTTGCCAACCATGATGGAATTTATATTGCACAGATATGTTTTAAATTCATATGCCATGAGCAAACTTCAAGACTCGTACGTAATATAGCCAAAGTACTGTATAAATAAATGTTTTACAGATTCAGTTACTCGAATGAGGAAAATCTCACTAGCTTTTGTGTGAAATAGAATGTTCTCTTTTCTTCAGCGATGTAATGAATTGAACATATTTTCATATTACTTCGTATTAATTGAACGTACCATCTACTCACATCCAAGTCTGGGTATTATCGCTTAAATGCGTCGTAAGTCATCATAACATGTTATTATGGGAACAAAAATGTGAAAGCACACGAAGAAAATGCTTTTGTGAGCAATAAAAAGGGAAAGAGTGCTACTAGTGAATAGATAGATACACATGGGTATATATTACATGCACAATTACGAGTGATATATGTGCATAGCCAGTAATAGTGAATTACGAAGCAACTCTACCATAATATCAGACAAAAAAGGCAATCCCACGTCTACGAACAAGTACTTTTTCTAGTGAAATGATTAAAATTGGAAAGCAGTGCAAGGAAATTTCATCATAAGCAGAAGCCTTTTCATTTCTTTGTGTTAAACATGTAAGTTTGATAGCAGTTTTTCCTTGGAAATCAAGCAGAAAAATACTTGGTTATTTTTATGTTTTAGCAAGTTGTCAAGCTGGACGCTGATGTGATCGTAAAGGTGATCAGAAGTTAGTATATTATGGTACTAAAAGGATCTCTGATTTTAGCTGCTAATTGACTTTCGATAGACAGACAACGCCAGTATATATTGTGGTAGATTTACATATACACAACATAAATAGGGAATATCCAAGACGAGAAAATTTGGAAGCTGTAATTAACGTTTCAAGAACTTTTTGGGGCATTTTAAGAACTGCCAAGCACGTATGATGATAACAATTTAAGTAAATGAGTTTAAGGAAGTTTCAAAGGTTCTTCAGTTTAGGGGAAAACTGTTCATCTAACACCAAATAAAAAATTAAAAATAACTATATGGTTAATTACATATTCTACAGAAGGTGATGGTTAAATACATGGTTTTTACAAACTAAATTTTTGTACTAAACACGAATTGGAAAAGGAAATTATTTAATGGAATGGAGTTTTCCAAAAAGATGAATACTTTACCTCTTCAACACGCTTGTAGAGGAAGTGGCGGAGAGCAACAGGGAAACATATTAAAAAGAAGAAACATATTTGAAAGATGTATTTATGTATTAATTTTACTCGTTTCTAGTCAGCATAAAACCACGTCTGAAGTTATTGATTCTCTCATAGATTTTATAAGCGTAATAAAATGTATTTTATCGATGTCACATATTTTTATTTAATTTGACCCCGTAGCGATCCACCCTGCATGCTGCAACACGAAGAGAGAAAAATTCTAGCAAAATGGCTCCCAAAAGAAGGAAAAAATTAGTTCTCAAAAAGAATTGAGTCGCCGTCATATACAGATACAGTGTTTCATTTGAAAAGCATCTTATTCAGCGATATGAAAGAATGTATTGTAGAGTAGTTTGCTCGAAAGTGGTTTTTAAGAGTCTCAAGAAAAATCCTATAAAAATGTAGACATTGATTTAAATTTATACAGATGTCATACGTAGATTTAGATAGAGTTAGTTTCTAGCTACAGTTTGAAGAAGGCGAAAAAGTAAGTTGTACGACCAAGAGCAACAACTTTGACTACTTTTCTACTAACTTTTTTCATACTTTTTCACGGATACTTTGTTCATCTCCAAGTTGTCGCCTTCAACTTGCTCGCTTTCTCTGCAAGTAATTTTCTTTGAGAATATGTATTTCCGTTGGCCGATACACAAAATACAGCCTTTGACATGATGTAAATGTTTGGTAATGGTTTCTTATGTATGTCAAATGTAGACGACGAGCACATCAATTTTAAACGAAACAAAACTTAGCAATGGTGCACTGCTGCTTGACTTTGGTATTTTAAATTGAATGCGTAATATATATGGTTGACTATACTGTAGCTATAAACCGAGAACTAGACTAAAATCAATTTATGTAAATTAGCAAGATTTGAGGACAATTTTAAACGCGTGCTGCGCTCTTTAGACATCATGTGAACATTTTACATCAAATCACAACACTCAGCATGAATAACGATAAAGCTACACGGTAAAAACTTTGAATGCGATATATAGTGAAATGTGAATTACACATGGAGCCCAAAAATTAGATATGGATTTTTACGCCAAGGATAATATCTTCTTTTATCTTCAAAAATTATTTTAAAAGAAAGGCCACATGTGTGACAAATAGCTAAACGACTTAATGTCTCCAATTAAATGAGTTTGCAAAAAATGGACAATAATTGATATGCGCGAAATCCAAGATAATCGACTTACGTGTCCAAACTTATGGAAAACAAGATACTGCTCAGTAGTTGGGTTGTGTCCAACTTGTCCAAGTTTCCAGTTCCTGAACTGTAAAGAAGAAAATTAAATTTTGTAAAAGAAGTGTTAAGCATATACGTGCAAGCAAAAAGGCGTTTGAAGTTCAATAAAAACAACATAGGGGAAGGTAGTTCAAAAACTTTTTTGTGCTCGCCCTAAATAATATATGCCTGAGAAGCCAACTGCTCCTACCTTGTCTTTGAAGTAATCCATAACGGAAGTTTTTCCAGCAGTAACGTTCACGAGGATAAGTCCCAAGCAGCGAGAGGCATGAGCCATTCCAAATCGCAGAAGAATGTAAGCATTAAAGAGACAATTCTCAAATAACTACAAATAATTTCAAAGCATTTTCGTTCTATTCATCCATTACAGCAAAGCCTACAGAACTCCTAAAGTATTATTCATCCGTATAAATACTACTAACACTCTTAAATACATATCATATTTTAATTCATAAATTGTATTTCATTTATCCTGCTTAGAGCTGTTGGATTTTGGAAAATCGTAAATGAGCATTCTCAACGGAAAATAAAAATGAAGCAGACTTAAAACTGTGAACTCACTCGTCAGCAAGAGCAGCGGCATTATCTTCCTGTCCAGGAACATCAACATGAATGAAGACGGATCGTTCCTTGATTTCAGCCATAGTTGGATGCTCCACAAAATCGTGGAAAGATGTATCTGGACAAATTAAACAATGGCTTTTACACGAGTGAACAATTACAATAATAAATTGCAGGAAATCCGACACAAGTTCAAATTTTAACTTACGGTTGCATCCAAGATCATGCACAGTAAGGAAAATGGCCCTTTTATCCTGTTGGGAAAGATCTCCCTAAAATGAAAAACACAAAATAACAGTAAAACGAAACTCCAAGAATACCACTAATATTGTCGCCCAAACAGTCCTATAATGAGACTAGAAATAGATGAGAACACCAACCTGTACGTAGACGCTGAGTGGGCCACATCGTTCAGTAGGCACAATGTGCTTCTGCAAAATCGTAAACAAGCCAGGTAAAAAATTAGAAAAGATACCAAAACAATTTCATGTACTTACGATTAGTTTAGAAAGCAGTATAAGCAATAAGGTAATGAGGCTTAAAGGGAGTTTTGTTGCATATAATGAAGTCCTTGTAAGATTTGTCAAAGTATGTCAATAACAGCTTATGTTCATATCATGCTGTAATCATATCTGTAAAATGAGATCTACCATACACATGAATCCTGAAAGGATTTGCGAAAGCTGTAGAAAAAACTCACATGTAAAAATAAAACAGCTTGCTTTCTCCAGGCATTTGTATGAGTAAAAGTTATGCTCAACTTTAATTATTAAAGTAAAAGTCGTTTCAAAGAGAGAAGCAATTTTGCTTAAAACATATTTGTCCCCTTCTCTTTTTACATTACTTGATTAATAAAGGCCAAATTACTATCTCCTGCATAATGTCGAAAATCAGGAAAAATTTTGTCATCTTCCTTTTTTTTTAATAAGTCACTAATTTACATGTGAAATGTTTTGAAAATTTAATGGCTCAACATCCCATTTGATGGATTTTCGCTAGAACAGGTAACTAATCTGATTTACTTTGCACGAAAGCTTTAAAGTTCGACATCTCTCTTCACGTCATTAATAAAACGAAGTAAAGTTTTATAAAAGACCAGAGTATGCGAGTTTTGTGTCTTCTTTTCTTACTGGTTATAAAACACAGTACTTTGAGCAAAATTAAATTTCGAGACTTACGGAAATTAAAATAAGTGACTAATCAGAAAAAAGTCATGAAATAAAGTTCCATTATTCTATTCTTCCAATTTCCCAAGAGCCCTTTACAGACTTTGTACCTTAGTTTCATAAACAAAGAAGTATGAACGTTGTATAATAATTTTTACGTAAAATAGAAGGAGTCTTTGAAGTAAAAGCAGTAATTTGCTGTCTTGTTATTACACCCTCAGTCACGTCAGCCACTCATTCCATTTATTTATAAGAGAGATGGCACTTCGCCTTCTCCACTTCCAACTAACATCATTTTCCTTTTCGCAAAAGTCTGATCACGACGAAAGCTTTTTTTAAAATCGAATCACAACCGAAAAATGGGAATCGTGTGCAAAATAACCCTTTTCTCGCGTACCACTTCAAAGACCAACAAGAGAATACCATTATTTGAATATGTTTATCAACCTACCGCGCCTAACTTGGAAACTTCCATGCTTCCACGACGGACCCATTCAGTACTCCTTTTACGGATGGCATCCTGGCTCATTCGGCGATATGTTTGGTCTTGGCTTGTTCGTCTCATTTTCAGTCACCAAAGCTTCTTTCTGCGTAGATTTCGATAGTTTTTTTGTCTTTATTTAGGCAAAATAATTTTTCACAACCTTGTACTCAAAGTATTCTCCTTGTATGTATTTATTTATAGTTAATTATAAAGTCTTAGCTTTTGTAAGGATGCTATTGTGCAAAATCGTTACAATGATACACAAAAGAGAACCGACTGCAAGAGAAAAATCACTGCCAACTAGCTCTAATGACGGGTTTTGCCTGTAATAAATGGAACACTCCTTATCCTCTTGTAACTGTAATCCCTGCCTAATTATCGAGATGATGGTTGCCCTCTGACAGAAGAGTTTGATTAAAACTGGTTGACAGCAGTTGAAATGAAAGATGAACTAGCCACTTTGGCACAAAGATGACGATATGTGTCTCACAACTACAAATTTACTCTTTTAACTCTCACGTAATGTAAACACATGAAAACTATCCTTCCACTTGGCCTTCTTTGCTCTAATGCTTGCAACAACTACAAGAGCATAATTATGTGTACTATCAATTCAATATGGGATGGTGATATCTTCCTGGAATATTCCAGTATGATCCTAATATGTCAATGTGAATGTAAAATGTTTGCACCTGCGTCTGCCCATTTAGCAAAAGAAATTGGAACAAAGACATACATTGTTCTCCATTGTGTACTACTCATAAAAATTTTTTATAGAGAATTGAAGGGTATATTTTAAATGACTTCTTCAATGACGCAACAGCTATGGTTTCATCATGAAGAGTAGCTATGCGACACGAGAGTCATACCGTGGCAAAGCAGACAACTACAAAAAACCACTTGTTTTCAAATTCGAATCAGCATGAGGACATGCAGTAAATCGCATCATCAAATTTTTCCAACCGATATGTGTATACCTTATCGCTATTACTCATCCAACTCATTGTGGTAGCACATTTCTATTCATTATTGTGTATTATTCATTAATGATTATGGGTAAAATGCAACATTAGAAAATACACATTACTATTTAGAAAGTAGTACAGTACTTGAATAGTACCTCACCTCGTGAGCTATTAAATTTCGTACAAAATATTCCTTCCAACTCACAACCTGCAGATGAGAATGCCAAGTTTTACAACATATTTAAGAACATGATATGCCTATTTATGCATAATTTGATATTCCGAATTCAGTCAACTACCAAGAAACCATGTTGTGAGTAATTTGCTTCAACTTGCAGCTGCAGCACTATATATAACCAGCCATATAGCGTTGCAACATGACTCCAAAACTTTGAAATAAAGATTAACTCGACTTTACAATATTATATTACATATTTTCCCTCATCTAGCATTACAGCAAAACAGAAGTTGTAAGCATTATGGACAGTCAAAATCCGCACTAACTTAAAGAATCATTACCACCCTGGTCCGCCTGACTTCATTCGTCGTTTCTTTACATCATTAAGTAATATAATGCTTCTTTCATCGCAGAATGTGCACTCATAATATTTTGCTTTATGGATATTATCAAAGCAGTTGCTGGTAATGGAGTATGAAAGAAAAATCTAGAAATAAATACATGGCTCGCCTCATATTCCCTTAAAACGTCTATGCAGAGCTGAAAAGATACCGAAAATCTAATAATTTTCAGAAATATCACGCCATACCAATTCTATTATGTACTGTGAGACTACCGCTTACTGACATAAATTGTCATTGTAGATTCAATAGGCATTCAGGCAGAAGAACAAAATTAATTTCTTCGGTTAGATTAAGCCTGATTTAGATGTTTCGTTCGTCGTTTAATAGCTTTTCTGGAAAAAGCCTACTAAAAGCGAAACGCATGATGATGTTTAGAAATTTGATGGATTTTTGGTCCATACATGCCGACTAATTCATTCCTTGCAATCTTGCAGAATTATTAGGACAGCCTTGAAGGAAATTCTTGGGAAATTTTTATATCGAAAGCTCATATAACATTTTACTGTTATGCATTTATACATCCAGAGAGGATTAATCGACACCGGCATACAATTACAACAGTACAACACACCAGTGCTTCTAGTAGCAGTAGCTGCTCCAATTCTATTACGTCATCATTAGCCTACAATAAAGATTACATTATGAATTCATTAGATCCAAATCGATTTCCACTTTGTATGATGCTTATCTTGAGGACACGTTTAATTGTGTTTCCTTACTCTTCTATATTCTAGCTGACTTCTAGTAGTCAGTTCATTGCCTCTATTCCCCTTTCCTCCCTTTACCTCGATTCCCGTCAAAAACTCTACTTGTATCTGTGTATGTGAGTGTGTATGTTACCGGTGAAAAGAAATGAGTTTTCTATTTAATCGTGTGCAATTACGTTACATGACGTGGGACTATCATTGAATTGGACAGGGCATGTTTATTGTATCGGCAAGAGACGTTGTATTCATTCTGTAGTATAGCGTCTAACTAAAATATACCAACAATACAAAGACTACGCTCCAATTGGAAAACACCAAAAAAACCTGCACGAGCAACCAAACCTCTTACTTTCTTCTCTCTCTGGAGAGCACTATGGAGAGTCATGGTATAAAAGGAGCAATTAGCTGATGAATAGAAGGTTTCGTACATGGCGCTACATGGGAGCGTTGTATACAATAATAGAAAAATTGAAAGTCTCACAATTTACCCCTACACGTATGAAGTGCTAGTTTTCACTACTTGTGAAAGCGTGCACACTTCCCAAAGTCTCTCTGCACTTTCATCGCATGGAGAACTTTGCCTGTCTGCCATCAAGGATATATATTATGTTAGGCAAGGGGCAATCCACAATGGCATTTTCTGCTGGTGTATATTTATTACGTCCATGTGGTGGTCCATGAGCGTTTAGACAGCGGAAATTTTATTTAGCTTTGGGCTCATAGTTTCGAAAAGCAATAGCAGTGAGGGAGGCTCGCACTCACTTGTGTATATGGGGTGACATTCGAATCATTCTTAATAAATATGGATACATACTGCCAACTCTTCGACTAGCTCCCTCTGATCGTGAGTAGATATTTCAATGCAAATAGTGAACTACCAAAAGTATACCCGTCATGAATGTAGAGATGAATGTTTCTCTTGGAAGACGGCTTTCTTTTGGAAATGCTTTATATTATGGTATATTGGCAATGCCCTTATGTAGAGGAGTAAAGTCGAGCGAATTGTTCGACAAGTGTGAAGAGTTGTGTGTGTATAAGGGAACGAGAATTTTATCCATCTGTTTCGATTTTTCTCGTCCATTTTAGAAATTTAAACCTAAACTTATCGTACTATCTGACTATCTTACTAGGCAATCGTGTCAAGTAAAAGAAATCAGAAAAATAGAGAAGATTTTCTTTCCTGAGTGTTTTTTACGATGCTTGACTCCCCTATAGCTACTTTCGCATATGATTTTGTACACGCAGAATGAGCAACATACTCCTAATTTAAGAGTAGCATATAAATTGCCCAGAGACAGAAAGAAAGGAAGGGAGACAGGATGACTACTGGATATCATAAATGTTACATGTGTGGAGAGATCAGGAACTAGACACTTTTGTTCATTTGCAAAGTGATGAAAGCAGATTTAATGTTGAGATTCTTTTTGACCAGTGAGCGCAACCGGAAAAGCCGGCTATATCCTTCGTTTCGTCCTTCCGAGGGTCATAATTATTATTAGAATGGCTTATCCTGTGTAAGCTTTTAAGCCTAGACTAGTTGCCGTTGCCATATGCCGAGGTGTGCTATGCAATTTTTATGGAAGTCATGTATTGAACTTGATACCTCTCTTCTTGTCTGTATGTAATGTGGTGGACAAATTTATGAGTACATATTTTGATGAGAAATTGCAATTCAAATGCTAATTTAAACTCACATCAGCAATTTTGTTAAGATTTTATGACTTGAACACATTTTAACATGTTCCACTTTGTTTGAGCTACTTGAAAGAAATTTTTCCTGGATTTGCTACCCCTGTTTGTAGAATTTTATTGGGAAAGTATAAACCACACACAGTACCTCGAATGAATGCATTCACATTCAAATGAATACGAATATCTTGGAAAAATGCACATTTCGCATTTTACAAGTTGTTCAGCATGAGCTTCCAAACAACTCTATAAATTAAAATAAATCGACTATTTCATGTACATGAGATGAGACGAGCCGTTTTTTCTGAACGAGGAGGAATGAGGTAATACTTAGGCATCTTGTGTTTTTTTCCAAAAGTGTTGTGATCCATGCATATATTCGTATGCATAACAATAATGCTTACCTATATGAGTGGTTATATGTTGTAGCAAACCAGTAGCTTAAAATAAGCTTCAAGCAGGATTTCCCGAGCTAGTTGAAATGATAAGGTTTGAAAATGAGTTTTTCATGTGAAACCATCATAAACGCGAGCGACGTAGAAAACGACAAGGAGCTTTTTTCTAATAGTTAAACTTGTTTGCTTGGCCAATGATACAAAAACGAACTACTAGACATCTGTCTAACGAAGTTGCAAAGAGTGGTTGATGATGTTATGATGCTTATCATTCACAGTAGCAATCGGATATATGCTACAACGTACCTGCCATGAGTATTCATCCGTAAATGCGGAAAGGTTATTGATAACTAATTTATCCTTGGAATAGCTGGATAATTACACATGTGCATTATCATATCATGCTTGAGTAATAAGAACAAAATAGAGTTGTCTTAAATATATTACTACTCTAATGTTCTTGTTTACGTTGGACAGCACAGGGGACGAATCTGCTAGAGTCTAGAATCTAGAAAGTACTCACACGGAGGTTCGCCTATAAAAGTATTCCTGTATTCGTATAAAATTACACATAATGTATGATATGATATGATGTAGGTGTGAAACCAGCAACTTCTAATAAACGAATGTATCGTATAGTTGCAGAAAAGAGAGCGAAACTGAACTAAGAACCTATATATGGCTTCCAGAATTTTAGCAATTATTCTCTGCTACTGTACGAATGCTAAAGTATGAGTTGGTTTTGGTTGGCCAGCCATGTTGAGTGATCTGTGACATGTTTGAAACCCGATGAACTCGATGGAAGTGCTTAGATGAGATCATGGTTTTGATACAGACAGCAAAATAGATTATTACTATTAATGCTACAAATTGTATTATAGTGTATTGTGTTGGTTGGATGATTATAGGGCTCATTTCAAATTTACAACTAAATCGGACTATAAACCACAGGGTTAGTTTTTTGAATATATATTACAAGGAAAAAGTTTTTAGATGAATGACGCATTTTATATTCAAGAAGATATAAGGGAATAGGTGATTCTCATATTTGCAAGGTCTCACCAAAACGAAAATACTACGGTATACTTAACAATATAGATGCGACCGCGACCGAATATGACGACAAATTATGCTAACAGGCCAACTTCCTTTAGTTATCATGTCATGACGGAGGAGTTCTAGAGTTACAAAAAAACTCAACAGGAGATGCTCAAAGATACAGTAAAAGCTTTCAATAGAAACTTATGCAATCTGAATAGAAAAAAAAAAGTTCTTGTGTAATACAGGAAATTATTTGACTCATATGATTCTTCCACATATTCTGTATTTTTACATCTAATCTGTTTAAACCATATTAAAGTTGTTTCAAGGAAAAACATCCTTTTATCAGCTAAATTTGTCCAATATTGTTATTACAATTTGGACGTCGTCACACGTCCGTTGAACATTACGCATTCATTCCTTCAATTTGAAATTTTATTTGCATTTTCGTCTTGACAAACCGATAAAGGTTAATCTTGAAACCATAACCTTAACCCTTTCTTGCCACGTACTCTAGAAAATGGTGAACATATAAAGCTATCGGCTTTTCTCTTATCCACGCTGATATGAATATCACACGTTCAACTTATGCTTTCGGCATTCCCCATTACAATTCCTAAACCAGTAAACTGTTGTTGCGGACGTCGTTCCACCTCTTCCAGTATGACACACAAGAGACAGCTCACAAATTTCATATACCATACCATAAGAGTCATTTCTTCATGAGTAAGTGTAACCAATTGGAATGTCTTTTGTTTCTGGCTACAGTTGTCGCGATTCATGAGAAAGATTATTTAGTTCTTAAAAATAACCCTGGTATTTACGTTAACACAGCCTCAAAGCAAACTTCTTTAAATTACCAACTTGCAGGCTGCCCATTTGTGAGTGTTATTTGCGTGTTATCGATAATGGGTTTTTTAAATTTTCCATGAGATGCATACTTGGGAATGTCGAATGTCGGCTCTAGCACATGAATTTTGTATACCATGCTTGACTCAAGTGTCAAGTGCAACGGACTCTGAATTAATTTGTGAGGCTGAGAGAAGCATGAATGATGGGAGAAGGTTTCAAGTAGGAGAGAAGTGAGAAGAAGATATTTGCGCTTGCAAAATTGCGTGATCCAAACAGCCAGCCTCTAGTCGAGTATAATTTCTCCTGTTGATTCAATCATGCATAAAAATAAAGTCTGAAAAGGAGAATACGAATAAATGCTAAACTCCAACGTCATCATTAATTCATTGGCATTCCGAATCACTTAACGTCCATTCCTTGCACCCGGAGAGTCAACCAAGACACACCAGATTTCAGGGTCACCTTCTCCAGTTTCAACATCCCACTTGCAATGCATTCGCTGCTGTCATCGAATTGACATAATAACCTGACAACAGTCTCGAAACTAACTTGCCAATATCCAATCCCTCCTTATCCACACTCCACACATGCAAGTGCTCCATATTCTTGACGATATTTTACAAGCCTAGCATGCATTACGTTCCTATATAATAACATACTTTCCTTGAATATGTGCAACAGGTGATGGTTCTTTGGTAGAGAACCATATTGCATTGCACACGTCATGTCAAACTATATGTTGTGAACGATGTCTCTATCGATTTACTCATTATGCAAGAATCATTAGCGCCACAATTAGAAATAGTCATTTAGACCAGATACCCCTCTCGGAAAGCCAACTTATCATTTTCTGTAAGAGTTTATCCCCACGACTGTGTAGAATAAAAGGGAAAACGTACAGATTCAAATATAAAAGTAATAAGCATGTTCGGCAGACACATTTAACTGATTTAACATATATATGCCAAGCTTCTTACGTTCTTTTTCTCTAAAGTCATTTTTACTAGTGGTTGTTTCCAATCCCCCCGAGTCATTTTAATATCTAAGAGTTTCCTCCTTTCGGAGATATGCAAGCAGTTCCAAATACACGGTCAGGTGAATTCGCTGTGACAATTTGAAGACGCAAATGCAATATGCCAAACACCTGTTTCCTCTTCTTCCAGTTATACGCAGATGTTCCTAGTCAATTAAAAGTGAACAATTTATCTTTTCAATTACGCAAAACCCTTCCAGCAAACAGTGGTTTTCGTTTTCAGCTAGCCTTTCCTACCAAAAATAACGTAGAAATGGAGAACATAACACTAAAAAGATGAAATAAGTAGGTATATGCTCATGCAAATAGTCATTATCTTTAACGGAATTGGAAAACAAGCTAATCATCATCTAGTCTCTAGTTGATTTTGTCTGGATTCATGTACACCATGGATCCCCGTTCTCCCAAAAACAGGAATGTTTTGATGGAGAACGAAATAACTTCCTGTTTGTATTGCTCCAGTGCCCATTGCGTTCACACACGGAATCGCCAAACCATTGCTACGTGTCTGTATCTACCTATTTACCTGCTTCCTGGCATAACCACAGCTGGACACAAGAGACTACAGAAAAGTATTAGCGGAGATAGACATCATGAATAAATTTACTATCTGGAGAATTGCCTCAATAAAATGGGCCCTATCTATGGCATGCATTTCGCGAGCATTCGAAAACCTTATTGATGAATAGCGAGAATTCTATGGGCATATCCAGTGAGTCCTACAGTCCTATTTAAATAACAGTGGTGGTTTGCCATCATTTCTCTTACGTAACACAACTAACACAAACCAGACCAGGTTCACATGCTCATTACTCAAAAGAGAAATATACGAATACCATTTGTACGCATTACCTGAGCAATCTAACAATATTACGTGGATCTTTAAACCCGTACAATATACTTTTCACGGAGAACAATCGAGTCAACAATCATATCATATTCACATATTCGAATTATACGCATCCGAGTACATCCCTACACATTACAGAAGTAGGATTTCCTCCGGATCCCCTCAACTCTTTGCTTTGGGAAACATTAGAAGTACACGATACCGTAGAGCAAAAAAAAGTACAATTTTATTGTCTTCCTCCACATTCGACAGTGTTGCGCTCGCCACAAACTATGAGAAAACTACACGTGTAATGAAATCCCATCCAGGGTTAAAGCAGCTGCAAGCAAACAATGTAATATAGCTTGAATGGCTTCAAACTCTGCAATTACGATGGAAAATGAAAAACCTGTACTTCGGCTTGTCAAGCATCCATTGCATACTTATACCTGAAAAATACACGCTTGTAGACAGGTATTAACACTTTTGAATTGACATGCCTCTGAATCCAACTATATTTTTTGTATCTCATTTTCCACCCATTCTACATCTCACATACCAACACACCTCCTATTCCGCTCTCTGCAAGACTCTCCTACAATATTATATTATGTAATGAAGGCAGAAAAACTGCAAAGGCAATGTACACAGAATATAGCAGACTGGAAGCTGGATAGCAAAAAAATCGACAACATTACCACTAGAGCTGAACGAACGCTATTACCATGATTATTATGCACGATCACAGAACATCTCCATAGTGGAAGTTGTACAAGGGACAAAATAACAACGTGAAAAAAGCTCATGTGGCTCAGATGGTTCCACAAAAAAAGTTTTCACTTATTCTTTGCATTTATCTTTTTATAGTACATTTACTCCTGCCATCATCATCCCAACCAACTTTTATCCCAGCTAGTAACAACAATAAAAAAATCCTAAGCTATGCGTATTTCGAAAAGCTTCCTCTTAATAATTTTCGTCTACCGTCAGCATTTACATTCGTGTATAATGTACGTTATGCAATAAATATCATGTCGATGGATGGATTATATGAGGTGAGTGTGTGGACGTGAGGTTGATGCGAAAAAAAGAGTTCAAGATGAAGCATAATATTTTGTATGCTTCTTTTCGGATGCTGCTGGTTATATGATTTTTTTCACTTCCATATGCAATGCTAATGGTACCTGAAAATATGAGCGTGCTTGCACTTTAATAATGGTATAATAATATTGAACAAGTGTATGTGTATATGCTGTAATCATCATTATCCTTTTGGAATGATCATCACCAGCAAAGTCATGTGCTTATTGCTGCTGTCGATGCACGCTAATAAAGTCTTTGTACCTTTTTCATACTGGAACGAACAGGCTGGGGGTTGCTGCCTATTTGGAAAACTTCATGTTGGTAAACATATTGAAGGAGAGGGAATGTGTTGGACAATCATATTCATAAAAGCAGAGAAGAAATGAATATTTATGCTGAGATGGGCTGACTCTCTTGCAGGAAGCGCAAACAGTGGCCACCACATTCTATGTTCAAAGATGATGATGAGCCCAACGAAAATATCAAGTCGACAACAATTAGCACACTCTCGGTTAGAAAAAACTCGGTACTCTATGAGCAAATGAATTGAAGATGAAACTGTGTTGGTCAGAAAGACGACAAAAGATGAACTCAGTAAAGTCGAGAATCACTGGGATGATCATTGAAAGATGCAATGAGGATGATTGTGTTTGCGATGATAATAAGTGATTAGCAGCGGTCATATCTAACCGAATCAGGATAACTTCAATGATAATGGTATATTTTATGAAAGGATGAAATGCCTCTAGCTGGGTTGTAAAACAGGGATTTTTAAGCGTAAGTAAATACCACACTGTATGCATCGTTAACGACCTCGGCGTAACGGTTGGAGGTCAAAAATTCATTAACAAAAACAACTGATAATCATAAAGCTTGCACACTGGATTCGTTTCAAGTCTGCTTTTAATTGTTTTTCAACCGAGGGATTTTCAGAGGCATGAAAATGCAGTGGATAATCCTGCTCTGCTATTTTTTCCTTCTCTAAGGTCGAAATTATCTAGGCTTAGTGGTGAATCTGATGATGTTTCACCTCCCTGCCTTTCCTTTACCCTCAGGTTGAATGAAGGCTATTGGAGTGAAATGCTGCGTTCTGATTACATAAGGAAGGATGGGATGTTTACGATAAATGTTTTAAATACAGATTGCGTTAGATGTGTTCGTTTCGCCATGACAGATATTTATATATACTTGCATGATATACAGTCTTTAGGAAAGTAAAATACTTTAAAGATTGCTGACAGTCAGCATATTAGCAAAGAAGTGACCTCAATCCAAGCCGTAAGATGAGCTTCAATAGCCTTTATTAAAATCAAGTATCCTATTCTAGTGTAAATATACACACTGTCGTCGTGTTCAAGTTTTTGATGTGGATACAAAAGCAAACTTTACATCTTCCAAACTAATGTAAATATCCTCAATGCTATGTCGACGCATTGATGCAACAACATTCCTTTTCTGAAGCTCAAACCAATTAAGTACTTTATTACATAAAAGCTTTCAAATCAAATATGTCATCCTCTCGTAGAATCTTTGTAGCCGATGGAAAATGTCAAGTGTGAAGTCTTTAAGGGTTCCCTATTCAATGGGCTGAGTGAATGTATCCGTTATCATGGAAAGGAATAGAATCACTAATAATATCACTAATAGAATCTTACAAACCTGTCTTATTCCCTTGCTAGTAGCTCGCAATCTAAATCTAGTTAACTTTTCCAGGAATCATGACAAAGGATTCAGGCAATTGAGGAAAAAACGATACAAAGCCATAGTACAATAAAAACAAGTAAGAAACGTTGGGGAACTCGTTGGAACGGAAAATTACTTATTTTTCAAAGGAAAGCCACAGTATGTCCTGCGTTTCATCCGATTCCTTCCAGGAGAAACTGGTATCACTAGCTTTTTTCATCATAACTTTGTTTTTAATAAATAAATAAAGTTAGATCAAGATCATAATGCCTAACCTTAGACCCTACCATATGCACTGTTAGATGATGCTTAAAAATTCATCTTTTTTGCAACTTCATATCGTCATGTACACTCAAAGAATACAAACGACTCCGTAATACTCTCTTTGTCTATTTATATCTCAAGCATTACATACACGTGCCTTAGACACGACGCGAAAGGGGTTTAAAACCAAAAGCACGGAAACGATATACCAGCCTATGCCGGTGATGCAATGTGTATCACATGAATATGCAAAAAAAAATCAACCGTATCATTCAGAGTACAACAAGCTTTTTGATTTTTGCCCAGTATCTCCAAACTATTATATAGCTAAGAAAACCATCTGGTACATTTGTGCACATACTTTTCTCTCCATTTATTTCCTTGTCAACAATATCCTGCCCTTTAAGATTTTTTTGTTCTTGTGTCATTCCTCACCATATATTTTCTCAAGATATTCTCTAGAGATAAGTACGCAGCAAACAAAATTTGAAGAAGCTTACGGGTTTGGTTAAAAAAAGGTTTTCACAACTAGGGACAATTTTTTAGGCGGAGAAGTGTGTTCCAGTCAAGAATGGATCGACCTACGGGATGGGTGTGATGGGATCTATATGTATCTACCTCTCTGTTGTGTGAAACACACACACCAGGAATAATATTTTCTGCGTAGACTTCTCTAGGCGATAAAATGTGCAAACGTTAGCTTCTCCTGAGGAGAGCGGGGTTAGAAATCTGTATCTTTTTTACCTATCCACGTTTTCTTTTATTTACACCACTTATATCGAAAACTTGAGAGCTGGATATACATATATTTTCAGTTGGAAACTCGGGAAGCTAATGTTTGTAGGAAACGTCATGAAAAAAAAACATTCTCCTTGGTGGAGTGTTGTTTCCCACTTGTAGTACTTTACATTGACTGTAAATCTTTGCATTCCGACATTTAGCTTGCTATTCTACAGCGATAACACTGAATCAAAAGGTATACACCGCAGAGCGGGCGTTGGAAGGGTGCCCGTTTTGGAGATTGTATATGGATATGAGTTACAACGGTGACCCCTATCATGACAAGGCCCTAGTATCATTGTGTAATCGCTAAGCTGAACGAAAATCATTTGAAAATTTTTAGTATCAAAAGTGTAAGTGGTTATACTGAAACGATAAGGAATACTCAAGGATGATGAGCTTTTTGTGATAGTTTATACGACCTCATCCCAACGCGTTCAAACAAACAGATGGATATTGATGCTAATAATATTTGCAATTCAGAGAAATAAACGAATACCAGTTGTTGGCACTACTCAAACCTTTTTTACGTGTTGCTTAAACACTCTTGGCTAATTGCGATGTTCGCCTTAGCTAAAGAATTGGAAAGTCGTGTGTTAACTGTTAACACTCTCAGGCCGTACGCGATATGCTGGAGAATGGTAAATGCCACGTTGGTTGGTGTACACGCTACAAATGCTATCCTTGTTCTCATTGCGTACAAAAGGTAGGAAAAAAAAGTATATTTTACTAATAGTCCATAAAATTATTTCACTGATTTGTCACTTTTACGCCGGTAGGATTGCACACTAAGGATTTTGTATCAAACCTTGCCAACAAGTCTGAAAAACAGAATTCGGGTGACTAGCCAAAAACCAGGAGGGAAATGGCATTACTTTCGACTTCCTCATTGTGTGTGTACTTTACTTTCGCTTTTATCTCAAGTGCATTCTAAATGCTAACCTTTCCATGTGTGCAAGGTGGGATATGCCTCATTACTCGTAAACAATAACAAAAACAACAACAGGAGGTTAAATTTATTTGAGAAATTGATTTAACTATTTTCTCTTTCCGCAAAAAAATGTAAATAGCAGTAGGGCGTATTTACTTGGAAATGTTGGCGCCAGCGCCTAGACTGTATACTTTGTTCAATTTCCTCAACTTTCCCAATACCATGACTTTTCATAGAGACTAATGTACTTATAACGAAGCGCTTCACAATAGTATAAAATGATTGGATTGAATGATTCCAACATTCATTTACTTTTCTGATAAAATGTACCATTCCTCTTTTTTTTCTTTTGCAAAACCATTAAACAAATTTGCAAGTTTTGATTTTCAGCCATCCGTCCCATCATAAGACCCCTCAAACTCGTAGGGAGAAAAGATGCGAAAGAATACAGCTATGGTGAGGTTAAGTGGAATGAAGTGAAAACAAAAGTATACCCTTGTTTTGTTCACCATCACTGCATCAGTGGGGGGAAATATAATACATAATAGATGTGTTTTCTCGACTTCCCTTCGAGTAAAATCGACAAGATCTAATTACGCAAGAAATGTGGAGAGGAAAGTCAGAGAAAATGTAACCTTCTTCTCCAAACTCATTACTTTACAATGACAATGGGATTCCAGTGTAAGTTGTACATTTCCAGTGGAAACTTGTAAACTAACAACGACACGAAAAAGTGTTGCCCACTGGAAGAAATTGCGATTTCCCTACGGTGAAACTCTAGCTTTGATGAATCAAGTACTCTCATGTAATAAATGTTTCCCTATTTTTCTTCGCTGTCAAGTCAAGGTAAAATGTGCTTTATGCGTGCCACTGAGAGCATAATTGCTCATATATGAAAGCATTTCACACCCTATTACACATTCAACCTATCTCTTTCTAACACAATGAAGAATTACTCTCCGAGTATTAATTAGCTTTTCTTCACATTACAATGGATATGGCAAACTGCCACCAGTATGAAATTGCTACCTGTTCCTCTTTTAATATCAACCATATGTCAGTTCCACACGCGATGAGAGAATACCTTGAGTAATTAGGGTATAATTAGGTATATTTGATTTCACCTTACCTGGCAAATTGACAAAGTGGCTGGCAATTGTTGACAAGTGCAAAACTCCAAAAAAAACAGTTTTTTATAGACTTCAAGTCGACGATCCAAAAATATTCTCTGATTTCAAGAAAAAATTCACTACTGTATTCTTTAAAGGTTAGGTGTAATGATTTTGTATTGAGTGAAGCGATTTGCAAGTTTTTCTTTTGTATTTTGTTCAAATTTTTGAAAAATACTCCAATTGTTGTAAATCATTTATGAAAATATTTGGAATAATGCTTTTAAGTTGTCTCAATACATGTTTTTTTTAACTTTTACAAAATTTTCAGGCTTGATTATTTCATATGCTACTTTTTTCATGAAAGAGCACAATATATGACAGTATTATTCTTGACGAATACAAAAAATATGGAGTATGTCAGACTTAGCAACTCGCTCTCAATAAAAATATATCGCATGTTTTGTGTGTGTGTAGAAGAAAGGTCACAGATTTTTTGTTGTTGATATCTCCGCACTTACTTTTAAGCTTTTCTCGATCAAATTCAAGTATGACAGAAAGAAACCGAATTGATATACCGATTACAAGTTTCTCTCATCAAATCCTGACAAGGATGAATGGAACAAAGTGAGAAATGTATATTGATGAACTTCAACGTTAGACGCCGTCAACGCTGATGTTGATGAGGTAACGCTGCGAAGACAAGTAGTGAACTGGGGAAAAATCACGGAACGGCTAAGATTATGATTTAACAAGACTCTCTCTCTCCTCTGCGTCTAACTAAAAACAAATGTAGTCTAAATGTATATCCGCGTGAACACGATTCTTCTCTCTGAATATAACCAGCGCTCACTCAGACTTGCATACACACACGGGGAGAGTAAGTAAAACCTGTGTGACACTGTTGCGTTATATTCATCTCTGTGTGTGTGTTGGACTGGAGTAAAATCAAGGAATAAATATATTACAAACTCTGCAAGATATACGTAATGTTGGGTAATGCTAATGCTAATATATTTCCTCCATATATCCTCCCATCACTCTCTTATAGACAGAACAAGTATCAGCAAGCAAAATCCTAAAAATCTGTGTGAGCAGTTTCACTCGAAATAATAGGGAATAGTAAATGGCTGTTAGTATGTAAGATAAGTAATAATAACAAGCAAGCTTTATAATGCTCCTCTACATTTTTTTTTACTGAATGTCGAATTTACGGACTTGTGATCATAACGATGCGATGGTTAAAACACACACACAGAGTCACAACGTACACAGCTAATACCTCTCATATGCATACCACCAAACTTACACAATGCTCCCCTCTGCTAAAAAACTCGTTGACTTGATACAAGTCTTGATGTACTGAAGAAAAAAAATTATATGTACGTATGGCCGATTGTCGAACTGACTCGCTTCAAGCTCTTCTCTCTGGTCGCTGAATGTGAAACTGATGATGGTGCCGATGCTGGTTCTTCCTTCCAGTGTTTCTCCTAAAGTAAGCAGTAAAAGAGGAAGATTCTTCGTCTTTTTTCCCCTAGCATGTTCTACACTGTTGCATTCTTCACAAGCTCTACTTGATTTCCTAATGTTGATGCTCGTGATGGCGATCTATTTTGTTTCTTCACTGTTTCTTCATCTATTATCCCTCCTCCTTGTCTTGAGTTTTGTTTGACTATGCTGGCGTTAGCCTTTTGCAGGAGGTTTTGTGCCCCTGATGGTCAAAAGGAAATCTGCTTATTGTGCCCTGCTTTTGTGGTCACTGCGCGTGCATTTATGGATGGTAATACATTCGTCCTATTCTTTCATTTTGTTCCGTGCTTTTTGTCCAGAAAAAAAAGAAGGGGTTGGTGTGTGACCAGCAGAATAGCTGTATTTTTATATCTCATCTTTACTTAAACATGGTAAAGGAAAACTACTCATGGAATGAGTTAACCATGCTATCCTACCAGAGCTTTTCCTTCTTTTGCGAAAATTTCTCACCTAAAATTTACCCGAGCATGGAGAGAGAGACGAGAATGAAAAAACGAAACCTAAGGTGCTCATCTCCTAGAAATTCATGCAAAGCATTTGAAACCTCTCACTCACGATCTTTAGACAATGTAAGGTTTTTTTTATTAAAGAAGAATCAGGATGAGGACACCACGAGAGATTATATTGCATCATAGAGATAAAAAAATGTCTCTTAAAGTGTATAGACCCCTTTCTCAAAGTTGAAACAGGTTTAGTCGTTGGAATTTCATCCAGAAAAGAGCAACAAGACAGGATGCTACTATACTACAATTTGCCTGCCAGCAATGTTAGTTTTTTTGTCGAAAATATTTCTCCTAGTCGCAGTCGCCTGCAATAATACTTTCAAGAAACGTCATCATCACAACGCTTGAAGACGATCTCTCTAGGTGAATCCTTTCATTGTGAAGATACAATGCCAATGCACTATAACAAGAGACTGAAGGAGTGTGCAGATAAAGTGCTCGTTTGCTTCTGGTATTATATTCATATACCTTGCAGCATTTACAGAGTTAGTTAGACTTAGAGCAGGGAAATTATGATGGTTTTACCGAGAGAGTTACCAAGCTTGCATTAAAAGGAATGTATCATTTATATGATTTTTGATGCTACAGCAGCACCCTACTGTGTCTATGCTTTCGCTACAGAGTGTGAAATATTAGCAAAAAAATTATGACTTGAGATGAGGATGAGGATGAAGGTTAAAGTGGCTAGTCCCTGCTCATTAAAGAAATAAGTTTTTTTCCTTTCTTTCAAAACTACACACATATGCATACATGCCTTATTCGTAGGAAATATGAATGTGAGTGCGTGGAAACTTGTTTTTTCTTTATCAAAATGCATACACATATATAGCATGTGAGTGGATATCCAGCAGTTTGAACTTATTTCATCATCATCATTTTCTTTCGAGGAGTGGTGGTTGGTGTATCAAGTATATTAACCGCTGACGGTATGCATGCATACATTAGATGAATAATATGTTGATATTATGCATCTATGCTATGCACACCAATACGTATAACATTGTATAGGTATATTTCTATATAATTATATTACGTGATTCCCATCACACTCTTTGAAAATCTCTATATCTACTTCTGTACACAGAAAACGGGGTATAAAGCCAATGCAGAGCATTTGTCTCTCTTTTATATGCACACAGAAATCCGCTTGGGCAGCTGGAAAGATGAAGATGAAGGAGTGATGAAGAAAGGAGTTGGAAAAAAGGATAACTTGAGGCAGAAGAATACTTAATGGAGCTTAATATACATACGGAGCTTTTTACACACTTCCTCAGGCCGTTCCACTACTGCTCCTGATGATGCCGATGCCTTCTTGGTTGTTGCACTTGATGTTCCTCCCAAATGTCTGAGTTATACGAAGACTTTCAAGTTTTTCCTTCTAGTGTCTTTACACTATTCTTTTGCATCATTATGTTTATTATCATCACACTGACTGAGTCTTGAATTTTTTTTCGGCTATGCTATTTAGTACATTTGTAGCATTGTGTATGGATATGGAAAGATTATTTTATAAAACCCACCTCCAGCTAGCCATACATACATGCAGAGTTGCCCAGGTCGGGCCGCGAACGACCGAGGGACTGCTATTTGGCTGAAAATTTGCACTCAGATGCACATTAGTG
>JAHZNA010005176.1:0-21708 GCA_027743935.1 Sinodicranocentrus sp. ZH6 | reverse complement strand
AGTAAATAATGTATTAGCAAAATTTGGAAACAATATTTAGTTTTTAAAATGGACCGAGTTTAGCTTTTCCCGCACCATTGAAGGTTTAAAAGGCTTAAATGTAAAATACAAATACACCAACCATGGCTTTTTCATGTACAAAATACATACGCTTTCTTTACGAAGATAACCCTTATGTAGAGCACAAAAATTCTCAGTTGGAAAGTTTGACAAGAGATGTACTTATACAAGATATATATATATAATCGACGTTTTGTGACGATCTTGTTACTCATTCATTACAGATACCAGAAAAACAACCATCCAACGACATAAAAGATAAAACACAAATGATAAAAAAATTCCTTCTAACATATAAGGTGTGCATTCTATAATTCTAATTGCTGATGTTTGTATTGATTGTGTGCATTAAATAATGGCTTAGCGTGGAAGGCTTTCAGAGACGTTTTGCTTCCTAATCTATAGCTGGAATCGATCTGAAAAATGAAGTTTCAACATATTCAAAGTCATTGCTTAGCAGATCAATTCGAAACGCACACGAATCAACGTATGCTTTTTTTCTTCACGAAATCGTAAAATAGAGAGTTTTAATTTGTTACTACAGCAAAACACTCATGACAATATTACTTATCAAAAAGTACACATATGATATTATGTTATCGTTGTAATAATTCAGCAAGTTGTCTTTGTGTAGCGCTATTTGCGAGACACCGATCAGGTTACTTCTCACAGTAAAGTTATTGCCTAAAACGGTTAACAAGTTTTAACATCATCAAACAGAAAGTCCAGTGAATTGCATAGACTGTAGGTTACAAGGTTTTTTTCTATCCAGTACGTGTAATTAGTGTAAATACCGCTAGACAACAAATAGGTACGGAAAGCTAATTGGAAGCACTATATTACGTTACAGTTCAGAAATACCAGTGTTAACTTTAAATTAGACGTAATTAATCAAGGCTGTAATGGCGTGTGTGTATGTGTAACCTGAATGCAATGACTAAAACCAAATGTTATGAAAGGAGCATGCCCTTGTTGATGCATGGTAGGTAATGATAACCTCGTCTTACCTGAATAACTGCTCATCGCACTAGTAACAAAACTTACTGATTTCCTTTGAATTTTAATTTGTATGTTGTGGCGGAATTGATTATTTGGTCATTAATATCTTACGTGTTTTTTACTTGACACATGTAGGAATCATGTAAATTTTAATTTGTATCATGCATTCTAGTTCATCACGTGGGCAAGTTGTCTCTGTTTCGGAGATTATATTTTTATGTGGGTGTATTCGAGATCAGCAGTCAATGTATGGTAAAAGTGCGTTTGAAGGTAGCAACAGTTGGTAAAAGTGATAACCTAAGCTATAATATTATCTGCACCATTTCATACAGTTCTATAAGAAACTTTAGTAATCTCCTCCCTGTCCAATAACAAAAATCACCCTATGACAGATGACAGGTTGAGATTTGGAATGCATTTGTAATTTGTAATTGAGTGAAGATATCACTGCGCATTGTGCGTGTATATTAATGTACCTGGTATATGTATGCCTCCAAGCTAAAATCCACATTTCACTATGTCCACGAAAAATGGATTTGTCGGCGCATATCAAGAGTTAGCCTAAGTTAGAGCCCAGTTGTAAATTGTCGAAAATCAACGCTCTTTACTACAACCTACACCTTGTGTCAATGAGATCAATGATTATTAAATTTAATTGTAAGAAGCAATCATTGACGATATCAGAGAGAAATTAATAAGTCGTCCTAGTTAATCATCTAGCAGATAAATGCTGGCAGTCTATTTACTTGTTTAAACTCATTCATTAGAATCTCAAGTCAAAAGAGATCAAGATTCAAAAAATTGGAAATTATTCGTTTCTTGTTTTTTTAGTACTTAGAGCTTAAATATTTTACATATACACGTATGAAGGATCATATAGGAAGAAAAACTTACTCCATAGCATATCAACCTCTTTTAGCGGATAACCTTTTAGTCGCGTAAAGAGATTTTTCGATGACTAGCAAATATATCAAGTACTCGATTAGTGTACCCCATTATAACATTGTAAGTTACAGTTACAGACACAGATAAAACCCAGTTAACTATGTGATAGTGTCATAATTCTAATCAGTATTTGTGTATGATTTATGTTCAAAGTTCAAGAAATAATGCAAAGAGAGCTTAAGGAAAATCAGTGTAGATTAGATCTAAAGCGGTTCTTTAGTGAGATTCAAAGAAAACAAGGAAAACAAAAGCAGTTTTTTGAAAATAATAGTACACTCTTAATTCCAAACCAGAAAGTTGTCTACTGCCATGTACTCCAATGAAACTATGTAGACTATTTCTAGAGCACGATATGCGTCGTCACTGGCACTGCTGGAACTATAAAGCATACTCAGGCAAATTTTTCGTTTTATCCAGTTAAAATAGGAAGAGTTTTTTAAAGGCCACAAATTTATGTGAGTTAATCATATTTTATCGATGTCAAGTCAAAAGGCTTAATCTAATTGTGAAAGTGCAGTCCAATCTGCAGTGCTAACCTAATCTAATCTATACGGCATGGCAATGTGTACAGTGGCTATACGGCAGTCTATGTTTCGAGCAATTTTTTAAAAAATTCAACAACAACTTGTGGTAACTACAGGCTAATGCAGGGTTGCTTATAATCCCTACTTATATTCGTCCGAGAAATCTAATAGATTTCATAACCAAAATTGACTCACGATAATGCACTACATCGGAATTTTTATATGTCTTATATACAGAGCTTATCCAAAGTTAATGCAGATGTTCAATTCTGTTTCCTTAACTTAGGTAATCATTTTAACTTCATTTCCTGTCAAAGAGTTGGACTCAACGTTGAAGAGTCAACTTTGAAATATTTTTTGGTTAATCGCTCAATCGTTAAGAAATATAGTCTTTGATAATGCATTTATAGTTTTAAAGTATTGGAAGAATTGAAGTATACGTGAACTGTTAGAAGTTAAAATTTCCTTACGATGAAGGGATTCCGAAATCTTTAACTCGAACTATGACTATGTATGAATTATAAAAAGCCCTTTTGTATTCCGACTTTATACGTGTATTTTTTTCATGCAATTGGTCAGCAGTCTATTGGAGAAGGATTTGTATTTGAGACAAGTCAACGAAGATTTTTCAAAAGTGAGGCACAGTTTTGCATAAAATGTTAATTTACATGGCTGAAATAACTTCGGGTAATGTAATGATAATAAAACCCTAACTAGCTTGGTTTGGCAATGAAAGCAACTTTCTGGTTTGGAATAAGAAAAATAGAAATTGTTGAATTTAACACGCGATTGAAAATTGGTCAAACAAATTCAACCACAGCTTCGATTGTAAATAAACCAAGAAGGTCGTTTCCGCTATTACAACAAAGAAAAAGTAAGTTAGTCTCAAACAAAACGCAATCCATGCTCAACCTCTTAAAAACGATAAATTAATTAATTTATATGTAAAATTTACACTCGTGAGAGCAACTGGATGAAACTTGATGGTAGCATGGTTTCTAATTTGTCGAAGAGGTATACGACCGGAAGCGACAACCATCCAACAACCTAGATTCATTGAAGTTAGGAGAATAATTAAAAATCTTTCCTAATGAATAATGGACGGGAGATTGAGATCATGTGTAACATACCGTTTTGGCCACTATAGCCATGTGGTCGGGATACTGATGTGTTAGGAAGGCGATTAGTGCAGTAAATGTACAAAGACCAGCAGTAAACATGATGAAAAAAGGTGTTTCACGTTCAGGAAATACGCTAACCTCATGATGTGCTGCAAGTAAATGATCAATTTACATATCTACCGAAAAGCGTACGTATTTAAGTTAATTGTTAAAAATCACAGTGAATTAAGTACTTGGAAGAATTTCACGATCAGGACATTCAGTACACGGAGGGTATGGAAAAAAGAGATTGCCTTTCTCCAGAGGACGAGGGATAGACACAAAGGTGCCCTCCCAGGTACAGGCAAGAAGCTGCAAGGCTCCGTCGACCCGTTTCCAATGTGGCAAGTGAAAGAATGAGTATGAAACAGCTTCTGAATCTCCACGTTTGAGTAGATGCTCTGGTGGAAATACCATTGGCTTCAATTCTAGTAGATACTACAAATATTTATGCAAATATATTAACTTCGAAACAGTTTAATCATTTAAAGCTTAAAACATTAATCCTAATCGGTAACTCCTTTACCTTTGGAACATGCGGATTGTACTCAACTGCTCTATGAATAGCTTCAATGGCAGTCATTTCAGCAGCGCTTAGGTTACGTTTGATAAGTCCAGATTCAGATACAAATCTATTTGTTACAAAATTACAAAGTTAAGTATATAATTAAAATAAGCGGTGAAAATAAACACAGTCTGTAGTAATCTTTTATTTGCCATATGTCTCCTTACTTATCTGAGACTTGTCGGACTTTTAAAAGGGCTGATGTGTAACACAAGCACGCCGAACGTGGCACTGAACCATCGTCGTACTTTGCAAGGACAGCTTGCACATCCGCATAAGCTTGCATTTCTAGAAGAGCCTCTATGAGATTTTCATGTACATGAAGCACACTCATAATCGGGTGAACCTCCTTGGTGAGCTAAATGTCAACATAATATGCTAAACTGTGTAAATCAGTAAATTATGTGATTCAAAGAGAATTGAATTGATAGAGTTGTGCATACATCACGAAACATCTTTACAGCTTCTTTCAGTCTCCCCAATTTTCGTGCACACATGGCTAAGCGTCGCTTTACGTATATCAAAACATTAATGTCACGTCCTGATAAGAACAGCGCAGTTATTAAGAATCAGTAAATACATAGAAATATGGTTTTAAGGATTTAATGAAGATTCTCAATACCGGATCGAAACTTACTATGAACAGCGTCATTATTTGCTCCATGTTGCTGTGCTAACTGTGATTTCTTCAAATTAGCTTCGGCAACTTTTAGAGCTTGTTTTAATAATTTCTCGCTTTCTAAAATCGTCGGAGCCTCTTCTTCAGCCAGAAGGATATACGCTGTTGCGCAATCTACATTTTTTTCGATTGCTGCCTTTGCAGATTTAATACGCTCTTGCGGATTCCGCTCCCTCCACGCGGTTTGCATTACTGCAATTGAAACATGTAATTTAGTTAGTTACATGTTTTGACAAATGTTCAGAGAAAGTGCAAAATACAATAAATATTAACCATAAATGAACCGGCTGGACATGTACTTTCAATTTTTCTAATAATATATTTTTTTTACATACCTGATGCTGGTTGACTCTGATTATTTGTACCTGTCCCTCCCCCCTCACCATTTGAGTTCCCATTTGCTGCATAATCAGGGGGTCCAAGTAGTGGGCCCAAGTGATTTAACGATACTTGTTCAATAAATGAAGTTCCATACTTACGGTAATACCACCATTCAAAAATCTGTGGGAAAAATTGGGGAAAAAATATGAAATTCTCTATTTCGCATGAGAGTCATTTCAAAAGCTCAGAAAGTAGTTATTATGTACCAGTATTAACCCAGAGATCAAGGAAGACGTTCCAGTCAATGCGACGTAGAATTTTGGAGTCAAAGTACTCAAGAACATGGTAGCTGTGAATAGAGAAATGAATTTAATGTTATGCTTCCGTAAAACATAGTGACACTTTCAAAACAAGTTGCATCGAAGCCTTTCTGCTTTTTTATTGCAAATCTCTTACGAGTCTCGCGATTTAAGATATTTCGTGAGAACTGTTTTGCGAATCTCTATTGCTCCCTAATAGATAATCAAATCATATACATCAAACAGTGAAACATAGTCTGTTGGGACCCGGACCACTTGCTCCACTTTCTTTTGTTAGTTTCAGTGCTAGCATGCATGACAGTCACAGTTCCACGTCTGTACCTTAAAACTATTTTAATAAACGTAAAGAATGAGTCCCCAACACTTCCTCGGCGCTAACTCTTTCAAATGCTTTGAAATCGTAAAGGGAGATTCACAAAAGTCATGGTGGTTATTGTCAATTGCAATATAATTAAACAATTGAAATTGTTCTATACAACTGAAAAAAAGTATTATGAAGGACCGTCATAACGTTAAGGTTTTTGCCATGGGATGATGGTAGGCAGGCATTATATAACATCAAAAATCTGTCAACTAGCTTGATTTTCATAACCAAACTCCTCAAACTTTCTTATCTTTGTTCATATATGCAAAATATAAAATGGGATAAGTAAGAATATAAAATGAGAGCACAGTTGAGGCATATAGAATGGGTCAACATGCCTCTGCGTGTGCATAATTTGCAAAGTGCAAGTGAGGCATATTAATGTCTTCAGTCAGACAGTGAGCAAAATACCAATAAACGTATTGTCTTTGTTCCTGTGACAAGGTTCATTTGTCAACTTTTCAGATTTTACATCACCTGCAATGTTGAAGCCTTTTACCACATTACTTAATTTACGCTGTGCAAGGTTGAAGTGTATGACGCTTGTCGCTGTTGTTTGAAGTAGGTGAACACAAGCTAATACACAACTTACCCATGCCGATGTTCTCTGAAATTTTTAGAGGTCCACGAAGATAATAAAGTACAAAAACAACTAGAAGAAACCAGAATGCCCACAAATATGTCCAAGACCACACAATCCAATTTTTAAAGTTTCTCAATTGGACCAAAATCATGACTTTTAGAAGAGTTGCTTTTCACTTTATTACTCATTCCTCGGGCTATTTTGAAGTTTGCCAATTTTTCAATAATAAAAGTAAAAAAATAACCGAAGAAATAAAACTAATTTTGATGAAACTGGAGAAAGGAGGGATCCCCTTTCTTCTCACACTATCTTCGTTAAACCTGTAAAACAAGATCAAAATAGTATCAATTTACAAGATTGACATATATATTTAAACAATGTTTCACTGCTTTAAAATTAGGTTTTAGTTCGTAGTTTAAATATATCCTTTGTATACAAGAATTGTACAGGTCTGTATTGTACTGTATTGAAAAAAAGGTCACTAAAAATAGTATGCAATACATTGTAGAATTTTTATAAAAATATTAGACTTTCTCACTGAGCTCTCTGAGAGGAATCTTTGCGATCTCTCGCAATAGACAAATTTCATGATAGGTGATAGGTGAATCCCACATTTATAATCTCACTTCTTTACGATATTACGTTTCAAGAAGTTGCCGGTGCCAGGAGGCAAGTACATGTAAACTTCAAAGTGTTTCGAATTTGCATCAATCAGACTTGCAATATAATGCAAGATGTGGAGCAATAGCTTTGGAGCTTCATAATCAGCTAATAAATTAGTTTTTGTTTTACAATCTATCTTATGCAAAAGACCTGTGCCGAAATTTACAATATATTTAAATGATTTTTTCTTCAAGTTCTAAGGTCAAAAGTTTTAAGAGAAGAAGCTAGCGCAAGTCATGTCTTCACTTTTCCATCCACAACATTACCGCTCACATCGTACTTGGAATTATTTTTATTACTTCGACTTTAGGTTCAAGCAATTACCTCAAAATATATTCGTCATAAATTGACGAGTGCCAAGAAAATTATTTTCAAGGATGTGTCGAGCACCGTACCTTTTAAGCTGTCAGGTATTGGTACATTGCAACTTAAAGCCGGTGTATTTATATACATTTCCGCTTCATTTTACTCATGTCGTCGTACTGTATACTGTATCCAGTACGTATGTCACTACTACGGGTGACTTTCAATGTGGAGTAACATTCCACTGTGGTTTCTAATATTTCGCTGATGGAGGTTTAAATTTTCTCTAACGGGCTTTAAATTTTAGCACATGATATAAACACAAAAATGACACTAATTTAAATCTACACTATAGTATGAAAACCTTAAGTAATATGGAAGGCTTAGCGGTACGCCGATTGACACAAACACTATTTAGTAAATATTAACAACATCTTAACTATATCTTAACAAAAACTTTGACACTCTTGACCTCAAACTTCTTTTCTCTGAGATTTATAGTTTGTGCTAGCCTTTCTAGGTTGCCATATGATCTATGACAGCTTATATGGTATGTGCTATTGAAATAGGAAGGGAAAAGCGTCTTAAGTTGCCCTCCTCGAAGTAATTACAGAATTACCTGGTTTTACAAAGGTTTTTCTGCATTTCCAGTTTACCTGAGCTGGACAAAATTATCATGCATCTTTTACGCAGTTAATCCTTCGCAAAATGATAATCTCAAATTATACCAGTGACACGTTTCCAATGCCCATGTCTTCCAGGAAATTCTCTCTTCTCTAATTTGTTTGTAAACTTTCAATAACTCATTCATGAGCATGAGTGGGTGCACATGTTGATACTTGTGTGGAGCTCATAATATGCAATTTGATATGTAATGAGGTAATTACGCTCATTCATTCCAGCAAGAAAACACTCACAAACATATCTTTCCAAGATGCTGCAAGTTGTTTATGAAGTTTAAAGTTTATAACATATGCCAAGTTATATAGTCAAGTCTGTGTCACCACATCAGCGAGAATCATGGTTGCACACGGAATACATGGTTGTGATGCTGGAGAAAAACTGGAATATACAAGAAAGATATCTACAAATGTCTATATATCCCTATGCCTTTCTTCACAATCTGTTTATTGATAAATGCCTGCACACACTCACAGCTAGTTACTGCCATGATTAAGTGCTGCATGGGGTTGACATGTCTGGAAGAATATTATAATCTTAGATTGCGAAATTAGACACATTTATTGGACAAACAATCTTGCATTCCCCCCGAAATTCCAAAACGTTTTCATTTACAAGTGTCAAAGAGGGCAATAACCGCGGAACACAGTTGAACTCATGGTCAAACTCTGATCAGAGAGTCCGACGCGGGTGAACACAGGTATGACCAAAGTTCGACAAGGTTCATTAGGGCAATGCTAAACTAATCGAAGAAAAATCGCAAGCTATACATACCTGTGTGTTGTTTACGAGATGCGAGAGCCTAAACCTGCTATCTTCTCGATTACTTGATATAAATTACCTCAAGTATTTTACTCCAGTTTTAATAAAAGTGCAAGAATTATAGGTTAAAGTTTTTTTACTTTTGGAAAAGTGCCAGAAATCTGAGAAATCTCTATTGAACATTGTTTTTAGTTTTTCGGTATTTTGTGTTCTCAGTTTTAACACTTATTATTACGTAGGCTTGATTTTGTCTATGTCCTGAGGCAAATGAACTTTTAAAATAATCATCCATAATATCACTGAAAAAAGTGAAGGTCAAAGGTCAAATGTAATGCAGAGGAAAGTAATTAATATTTGTGAAACCATCATGCGCCAGGTTTTGACATTGTATTACTGAAACTTACAATAATGTCTAAAATAAGAGCATTAAACGAAGACGCTTCAGCTAGTGAGTCTGATGATGAGGCTAATCGTAAACTTTCAAAGGAAGCACAAGTAAGTATAAACTGGGGTTGACAAAATTCTAATTATGTAGTGATTAGAATTCGGAATAACATTCATTCAAATCCGACACATTGACGTGTGCATTGGGCATGCTGGAAAAATTCAGAAAATAATTTATTTATTAACCCAAATTTATGAGGAAAACTCTTCAGAAAACTTGTATTGAAACAGTCCTGCTGAGTGCTGAAAAAATTCCTATATTGGACATTTGTTGGCATGAGAATCTCCTGATGAGATATTAAAAAATTATCCTGTTAACCATTCGTATGCAAATATGTTTTTTTTAAATCAGGAAGTTAATTATTGTTAAAAGAAAAAGATAGAAAAAAGCGCCCAAGTAAATTTTTTAGAGGAAAAAGTACTTTGAGTACAAGTACAAAAAGTACGTTCATAATATTCTGTAATTTTGTATAATCTAGAGTGAGGAGATTTTAATTCATTTGTCATCATCAGTGATCATGTAATTGTTCATTTCTTAATTATATTTTAAACATGGAAAGTTTATTTACGTTTCCCATTTGCCCCACTGAGGGAAATTCTTGTTTTTACTCTAAACTGTAAGCAGGGGAAAGTAAATACCTTGTTTGAACTTTTGACTTAAATCCCACAAGTTGACTATGTTGTTTGTGTAAAATAGGAATTACGGATTTTTTGGGGTTGTTTTTAAATTTTCCCCTTTTATCTACTTCAACCCAACCCTCTCCCTTCCTCATCACATGTTATAAAATTAAAATGCAATACTACAAAAAACTCTAAAATGGTGTATATTTGAATCAATTCATGATTTTAATTCATGATTTTAATTTGATTTTTCAATCTTAACTATTAACCAAGTGTAGGATTTAACCTCTGTCATCTAAGATTTGAGGGTTTTCTTTGTGATACATATGCTTCTGTGCTTGGAAAAATACCTGAATTTGTAATTGATGTAAAAGCCGAATGTACCGATACTTTTTAATCTTAATCTTAATCCAGTTTTCCACCATCGATACCCTGGGTGAAGGTGAAGTTAAAGGACTAATTATGATATTTCCGCTTTCAGGTCAAAGGTCAACTATTTCAAATTTTGACTTATGGCATGCGCCGTAAAGTGCAACCAGAGGGGAGCTTAAACATGAGTATCAATTTTAATTTGTTGACCCAATGACCTTTGAATTCAAATTTTACATGTGGCATAAGTATTACTTGGTGTCATTCAACTGGCATTGCGAGGGGATGTGTACACGAGAATTTCTTAACCTAATCTGCCTAGCTAAAAAGTCATTTCATGCTGTGTTGTAAATGCATGCATGTAATTCTTCACGTTATTTCTCCTCTCAGCCTTGAGCGATTAATTCAGATGTCACAACCGGTCAACCTTTTGGATTATAATTTTTATAAAAAACAACATACATAATGAGTTCTCTTATTACCTCGACCGAAACCGAGGTCAACAGTCTTCATGTTAATGTAATGTCAAATGTTAAATTTACTTAGTGGTCTCGAACCCGAATCAGCTGTTTTTACATAAATTAAGCTGAACATGTTGCCTTGCGAAGCGAACATTGAAATGTATCGCAAAAGCTAAATTTAGGTGACCTCCAATCGGGCAATTAATCAGCTGATTTAAATCAGTATATATTGGATTTTGATTAGTACAATAATTAATGTCATTTGATATTTTATAGAGGGTATAGGTTGAAACAAACCTAATACATGTATGTTTCATTAAGGATTCTCTTTCCGAGAAAAAAAGTCGTTTTCCGGAAGATTTTAACTTCCAACGTCAATTTTGCTAGATGTTTTTCTTCCAATAAATTTAAGACGTATTTAATTAATTGATATGAATACTAAGATGATAGATGCTGCTTGAAATCCCGTAAACTCTCATTCTCTTCAATCTTATTTCGATTTCCTTTCTTTCCTTGCATGCACGTTCTCCTTCACTTGTAGTATTGCATTTTTTATGAATATTTAGTAGTTCACTTGGTAAGTAAATGGAAATTAAATGAGCTGAGCGCTACATTTTTATCTTTTCACTAAACATTAAAGTGAAGAGAGAAAATTTGAAACTCATGTTATGTCAATTGCAATAGGAAATATTGTTATTCAGAAATGATTGCCAAAGGATAGATTGTAAATTGATTGTAATTGAAGAAGGAAGTTCAGGACATACTTGCCGGTTATAAATCAGTGACTGTGGTGTGTTATAAAATAATGTATATGGGGTCAAAGATCAACTAAAATCAATTGTATATTTTTAAAAAAATTAAAAATCGGAAATCACGGTAATTTTTTTGATAAGAGATGATTTTTTTGGGCTATACGTGATAAGCAAGCCTAACTGCAGACTAGTTTCGTCGTAACTAGTCTGCAGTTAGGCTTGCTTATCCAATCACGTATAGCCCAAAAAAATCATCTCTTATCAATTGTATATTGTTAAATGCTCATTCGTAAATCCACCTTGTGCTACATAAAATTCCGTCTACCCAATAAGCTCAATTTGTGTATGCCTTTCGGAATTTCATCAGCAAACAATAACAGAAACAACTAATGATCGCTTGATCAATACTTTTATCTAAATTTGATGTAGGAAGAACTAGCAAAGTTAAAGTACAACCAAGGTTTGAAAACATTGGCAGGAGGTCACATTACTGAAGCTGCAGAATTGTTTGAGAAGTTACTTACAGATCCATGTCTTTGTGTAAGTTTTAGCATTTTAAATATTTTCCCGACAATTTCTGAGTATTATAATTTTTATTTTTGGTTTCCCTTGTAGCCGATTTCAGACGACTTGAAGCAGTTCACACCTTCACAGCAACAGCTACAGCTAGGTTGCCTAAAAATTCTTGGTGATTTATATAGGGATGGGGAATGCCAAGATCTGGAGCGGGCGAAGTATATGTACGAGAGAGCAATATATTTGGACCAAGATGATAATATCAATTTATGGTATCGCTTGGGAAAAGTCAGTTTCGAAGCCGGGGATCTTTATATGGCACACAATGCTTTTGCGTATGCTCTACGGCTTCGCCCATCTCATTGGGGTTGCTTGGAAAGAATGGTTACAGTTAGTTATGCATTACAAGATTACACGGGATGTCTTAAATATTGTGCTGTGGGGCTGGCAAAAGACGCAGGTTTCATAAAAGGCCTTGTGTTTCGGGATTTAATGTACCGAGTCCTGCCTGAATTAAAAGATTATGCTAGAGAACAAATAAAGGAGTTCGAAGCACTGACTTCATCCTGCAGCTATGAAGAAAGTTGGAAGGAAAAGTATCTACAGGAGCTGAAATGGATTCAAGGGAGGACAGAAAAGAGAATATCGCTTTTTAATCAGAAAAGTGAATCTTCATCTCCAAGTGTTCAGTTTGATTTGAAGTCTTGGTCTATTGTTGAAGTCCTGAAAGAAATTGTCGCTTTGTATGAAAATCTCAAGGATACATCGGTAATTATATTTATTTGTTTTAAAAAAATTATAGGTATTTATTGTATAACTTGTATTTATTTAGCTCGTTGAAAATTTCTTTGATTACTTAGTCATTCCATATGCCAGTAGAACTTACGTGGAAGGTTCAGGATTGCAGCAGTTTTGAAGCAGTAGATGAAGTCTCAAAACCAATGACGACTGAAGAGTCACAGACAGAAGAAGAATCCCAATCTGGTATCAGGCGAAGTCGGAGTTCGAGTGACGACAAAGAAAATAATTCCATAACATTAGGCGTACCAAATCAAGAAACTAATAATGACAAGAAGCTCACGGAAAATTCAGAAAACTCCCAGCCACTTGATACTCAAACGCAATGTACTGATGGAGATGCAGCCAATAAAAAGAAAAATAAGCGGGATGTCAAGTGGTGGCAGATGGAAGGAAAGCGTCGATCGCAGCGTGTACGCGGTCACTTGATTCCAGTGTCCCCTGACAAAGCTAAAAAGGAGAGTAGTTTTGCTGATCAATTAAAAAATCTTATCCCGGCACCACTTTTGTGAGTTTGAACTAATACTAAATTTCGTAGTAGTCCGGAACGGATTATAAACTTACATTTTCATCATGTCATGTCATTTTCTGCCTTTGTTTTCAGAGGGGATGATGGGTCCATAAGTGAACGAGAGTCAGCCAAAGCATCGGAGAAATCTTCATGGCGGAAGAAAGTTAATTCTGTGAAATATTTTGGAACTAAAGAAGAAGAAACTCATGTGAAACGCTTACTAAATAATTTAAACAAACTTAATGTATCTACCATGATAATTCGAACGATTCACTTCCTGACAAACGAAATCAAATGTCCGTGGGAGCTTGATCTCCGTGAATTATTTTTATCAATTTACAAATATTATCGGTGAGCATGTAGAATGACTTATTGAAAGTACCTAGGCTGCTATTCCAATAGAGTTTTGGTTTAACTAATACTTATCTATTTTAAAATTTTTTTGCAGATCTCATATCACTTTACCTGATGTACAAAGCTTCGACTTTAGACAAATAGTCAAATACGCATTTGCGGCTTTAACTTTTCTGGAAATCATCACGGAGAAGTACAAAATCGAGCTGAGTTCAAGAGAAACTTCATTTTTGGAATTAGTTGAGAACGAATTGTTTTTCATAGATGAGTGTTTGACACTAGATCAAACAATGCCAAACGATTTTAACCTTCGCATTAAGTGGTTTTCAGTTCGACGTTTTCTACAAATGACATCAGCCTCAAACGATGAGGTCGCAAGCCGTGATGTGTCTTCTCTTTTAGCAGCTATGGAAGCTCAGTTACGTAATAATCCCGTTGTTGTTTGGACTGTGAATGAAAACTCTAATTTAATATGCTTAGAGAGTATTTGTGAAAAATCTGCTGGAATTGCCAAAATACAAAATAGCCAACTTGTGACTGATCTATATCAAAGTCAACAATATGAATCACTAATCGGAGTCCTAAAGTCATGTATAAACTTTGCGGACATTGAAAAACGGGATTTATCAGACATTCTTTATTATTCGGTATCGCTTTTCAAAACTGGAAACCCTGGCTGTATTCACCAGTGCTTAAATCTGCTTAACCAATCCATGAGATTTCAGGATGATATAATTTTATCCGAGTCTTTGGTCTTGCTAAAAGACATCTGGGAAAATATGAAGACTCAGTTTAACATTCAAGACAAACGATCAACTGTGGGTAGCTTACTAAAAATTTTAGTTTCATGTGAACGAAAACCGCCCACACAAGAATCTGTATTAAGTTTGCCCTGGTGTATCCTGCACAGTTTGTTATTTTCAATGGAAAGGGAGGAGCCAGCCTTTTATTTAGAAGAAGATACCGTCCCTAATTCAATCCTTCTGTTACAAATGGCCCACGAATGTATGAGTAGGTCTGAAAAATGTAGTGTAGATAATGGAAATCTGCTCATATATGTAATGAAGACTGTCTTACAAGTAAAAAAGATAGATGAGTACTTTGGCTATGAAGAAACTCGACATTGCATGGAACAGGCTATATTTTGCCTTTATTCACATCCAAATAAGAAATCCAAAGTTAAAAATCTGAAAGATCATAACGCCACCAGTGTTCCTCTGACATGGGAAATGTGCCCTTTGTTGTTTCAATACTACTGTCCAGACGAGCAGCCGGAATTTGATTCCTATGGAACAATTGGAGCTGACGTTGAGGTTTTGTATCAACGATTGCTGGAAATAATGCCGAATGAACTGAAACCTCACGAAAGACAGACACAAATTCAATCTGCAATTGAAAAGTGCAAACCTTTAGAAGATTTATCGATATATGAGCCATTTCCACTAGATTTCCTAGACATTTATTATCTTATCGGCGATTATTACTTTAAAACTAAAGAATGGTCGAAAGCTGTGACGTATTATACTCTTGACTTGGCTATCAGTCCATCAAGATTCGATTCATGGGCGGCGATTGCTCTTTGTTTAGGAGAGAAAATTAACACAACCCTGAATACCTCGGATAACATCGATTTTAAGGATTTACTATCGGAAGCACAGTCTACAGCTCACTGCTTTAGAAATGCTTTGAAACTTGAACCATCGAATATGAAATTGCGAATCGAATTTGGTTCGTTTGTGTATGCTATGCATGCATACTGTTCAAGACTAACGAAACACCAAGCAGATGAAATGGACATGGATCTTTTCAATGTGATTCAGACAGCACAAGAAGATTTTCTTCAAAGCTCATATAAATGTTTTGCGCCTATGCTCTCCAAAAACAATAGCGATACTAATGATTTCATCGAAACTGTAGAGGATGAACTATGGATTCATCACTATATGTTGGGAAAAATATATGAAAAAATGATGTTCTTCGACAATGCAAAAGAATTTTTGAGTCAGTATGAACTTGCTGGAAAACTTTTGCATGATCAAGGTGCTCCTTATCCTTCGAAAATGAATTATTACTCTCCACCAGAACTTGCAATTGAAGCACTAGAAGTTTATTACAGGTAAAGACTTAAATTTTTAAAAACATTTAAGTTTGAGTGCCGTTCTTTTTGACAAGGAATAATTTCATTTAACTTCTAATAATTGTGCTATTGCATATTATAGAATCCACGCAACCATTTTAAATTTAGTTGAAAAAAGTGAGTACACTCCGGCGACTGAAGCGTTTTACTTGGAATGCATTCTTCGACAAGAAAATGGTCCTTTCATAAAATACAAGCAAAGTAAAGGAGAAGGAGAGGGGAAGAAAGGGAAAAAAGGATATGATGAAAAGAAGGTTATTTAATAATTCAACAGTGTGGTGGATTAAGTTCATACACATGTTTGGACCAATACTATATTTTCATACTACAAAACAAATTAATTATATGGTTTGTGTTTTAGGAAATGGCTGAAATAGCATTACTACTGAACGATCTTATTATTGAAACGGAAAAGTTGCTTCAGCAGCCTGTTCCTAATGGACCATCTGAAAGCTCAAGTTCATCTGCCTCCGTATCGGATGAGGATTCCTCCAGCGACTCAGTAAAATCACTGGAAGCATCAAAGCCAGCAATGAATTCGTTTAGTTTGTCAGAGTTCAGAAAGCGATTACAAGAGAAAGAAATGCGCGAAGAGAAACTGGCTACGGAAGCGAAAAAGCAAGAAAAACAATCCCCCCCTCCTCCTCCTTCTCCCCCACCAAACCCTGAGAAAATGTATGAAATTCTACAATTGGATACTAATCATTTTTACAGCGATTTTAAAGGGGTCAAATTTGGTGCTGTAATTGCAATGTGCTTAAAGGCGATGGAAGAATGTATTAGCAGATATCCTTCACACTTCAAATCCTACAATAGATTGGCTTATAGCTATGTAACGTTTCTCAAGGATGCTAAAACTGCAAAGGAATATCTTATGGGTAGTCCAAATCTGACCAAGAGGAAAATTGTAGGTCTATTTGGGGAACGAAAGTCGACTAATTTTTTTAATGTAAGTGTGAACGCAGAGTTGTTCAGTGGCAGGATACGTTGCTGACTGGTGTCTGGCTGGAATTGCATTCACAAAATCATTTGATGTTTGTGATATAATTTTTGCAATTTTTTTGCAGGGAATCTGGAGAAATCCTATTGATGACATTGACAGACCCGGAAGTTTTTCATATCATATGAATAAAACCATGCAGCTTTTGTTAGATGTGCTCACTCAGCTGAACGATCAGCAAGCACTAGCAGAAGTTGTTGTTCAGTTGGCTAGAGTTCCTGATAATGAGAAAAAATACCTCTCAAATCCGGACCGAGAGCAGTTTAGTCAACAGGCATTAAGTTCGTGCACTATGGCTGTAAAGAAGAAGCAACTTGAACCAAATGTAAATTTCCATGATTTGGGTGTAGAAGTGATTGAAACGTACTCTAAAATACAAAAGCATTATCCCAGATTTAATCCATTGGCTAATGCTATCCATGATATTTACAAGTCGCACTTAAAGTTTACGGTGAGTTACGTCTTCCATTGCATCAAATAATGTTGTCAGAAGCGGAAATAAATGTATTTTTTTAAAAACAGGGCGTAAGTGACGACGCTGCTACAATTGAACATGCAATAAGGTACTTTAACCTCCATGTGATGGCTCTCAGAGCGAATGCTAAACCTGCTGCGAACAAAAGTGCCAATTTTTCTCAAAGTTTACTCGGTGATCAACAGAAAATAGATGGTACAACTTTTCGTAAACGAGGCAGGCGAAGCGCCCGTCAAGCTTCTCAGGAAATTGCTGTTTTACCGTCAACTCAAGATCTTGAAGCATACAATGCCATTGCTGCAGCCTTTCAGGCTAGAAATATGCTTGACGTTCAAAATCAAGTGTGTTCAGTAGCAAATTTTGTATGCCCACCGGGAACTGGAAGCCTTTATCCTACTATGAATATAGACGCCGTGCAATCCGCTATTAACCCACTTTTCAGTTTGAAAAATATTGAAATTCTTAATAAATCCACTCTAGTTAATCCCCCTCCAGCTCACGCTACAACGCATACTGCAATTACAAGTACTGCTTCATTGCACAAACCTTACGTACCTATAGCGTCTAATAAACCTCCACCGCTGCCCACCAAGCGTGGTGCTCCAACGAACAGCCATTCCTCAAATGATTTCGGGTCGGAGTACCAACTGATGGTAACTTATTTTCTCCATAAAAATAAATTTCAGGGCTAAAAGTTAGTCAATTAAATAGCAAAGAAATGTTTATAAATTATAAATTTTAATTTTTAGACTTTCCCTTCAACGAAATTGAGCTCAGAACCAAAATTGGCCAAGTCAAAATTACAGTTACCTAAAAAGTCAACTAACCAGGTTCCCTCTAATGTAAGCAAGTATCCACCGATGCCTCCACTGCATCCGATTCGGATTAATACTTCTCCATTCAAAGCTCAACGAACCGCAGTAGAACAACCGCCTGGATTTTCGTACCAAAAGTCAAATAGCTCAGTATCTATTCAATCAGGGGGTGGAAATAAGCCTCCAATGGCTCACCACAACGCTTCTGTCAAGTCTCAAGGGATACCCACTATTGTCGCAGACGAAGTAGACGTCGTAGAAGTTATTGATTTAACCGTGAAAACTCCAGAAAAAGACCAACCTCGCGCTTCCGGAAGCGTTAAATATTCCACACAGGCAAAACCTTCCATACCTACTCGTAAGCTATTGTTTCATGAACATCATGCAAAGTTAATTTCGATCGCAGCCTTCATTTTCCATGCCTGATTATGATTTTTGTCATAGGTTATACCCAACCTCAAAATATTCGCAATATGCCTTATCCGTTACCTCCCAAGAAAAAACATCAGCAGATGTTCAGAGATACACCAGCCCCCATGAATAACCTTGATGGCCGTGATGACGTTGAAGTGATATTACTTGAATAGTATTTTTCGATTCGCTTCAGCAAACCGTCCCAGTTACTTTGCATGAAGTTTTGAATGCAATTTTCATGCAATGTTATCTGCAACGTTAAAATGAAAATCAGCCTGTAGATTGTATTTACGTTCAACGCTTCTGCCAGCAAATATTAGCAGCTTTACCTTTCACCGAAGCCTTTTTAAAAAAAATAAGAGCTAAGTTGATGATAGTATCAGTTTTTATTTAAGGATAGGATAAAGGGTATTTGTATTCGAAACAAGTGTCCTTATTTCGAAAATTTTATTACTTGAGTTGTAATATTTTAATTCCAATTACCAATAAGATTTAACCAATTGGGGGCTGTGATAGAGTTCGAAACCTTTTCTTGACAATAGAATTCGAATTTTATGTTTGCTTAAATTACTTTATGTTTAAGCCCTATTAAGCACTCCGCATATATTCTAAGTTTCAATATAAGTAATTAGAATAGGTTAAAATTTCGCCCGCATTTTTCTGATAAATCAAGCTCAACCGTACGCATAAGTTATCGTTTATCCAACATTTTTATTTCGTGATTATAAATTTCAATGATATTTCTCGCTTTTTCATATTGTTTCTTTTCTTAGCTAACGGATATTAATAAAATTCGAGCTTCCTCATTGCATGTTATTATATTATTTTGATTTCATTATGAGATGAACTCCGGTTCCCCTGCAAATATTACAAAGCTATATAAAACTTATAATTTGCATTTTTCTTTCATATTACGTTCCTAATGCATGAGTTTGTTTGCTCCGCATTAACATTAGTGGTAAGATTACATATAAACGGTTAACATATTTTGGAATTTACAGGGTCCTGAAAACAGCATACGAATTTAAAGTGTTTTCCCAACGGTAAGGAACTTTCTCTAGCGTCTTCCATGTTTTCATGTTTGCTCAATAATAAAAACAGTTACTTAAACGTTTTGACAGTTTCAAAAACTCATATATGGCGTGTAATATATCATTCTTCAGCAATTTTGAAGGAGAACAAATTGTATTGCTAATGCGCCTAATCTAAAAGGTCCTTCAGGCCCTGCATAAGGTCCTGGGTGTCCAAAATTGACGTACAGCGTGTACTATATCATTCTTCAGCATTTTAAAAGAATATTTTCTGCGAAACTTCTTTCTATTAACCTTAAGCGTTTATTTATTTATTTATTCATTTATGGCAGAATTCATCGATAGAACCTGTTAAAAATTATGCGATGCAATTGCTACACGGAATTCGAATCAAATCAAATCAAACTTCAATTGCAAGACCCCAATAATAAATAATATAATAGCCCAACTACACTTATTTATGTATCTAAATGCCGTTGAATACAATTTCGACCGATTAATCAATAATTAATCGAACCAGAAATGCAAATATTTTCAATCAATTCGAAAGAATATAATATTATGCTTAATTTCTCATCTAATGTGCTTTTTCCGGGTGACTTTCTTTTTCTTCGGACCACTAAGTCTAAAATCTGAAAATTTTGTCCAAAATAGACATAATTTATTCTGAACCGTAAAAAGATATGGAAAACCACAAGCTCTATTATAAGTTATTTTGAACGCTTCACGCGTGAAAGTGTATTTTGTCGAATTAGCATAATTCGATTTGCGAACAATTTTGCCACCAGGAATAGTGAAAGTTGAGATGTGTTTCGCTCTAAATTATCAAATAATCGAAACGAAAGTCACAATGAAATTGGTTCATAGTGGATACACTTTTAAAAGATGGCACAATTCGGTTCATAAAAGCTGTTCAACTTGAACAGTGCAAGTCTTTGGACTTCCAGTATGAAAAAAATATGTAAATTTGATGTTGTGACTACAGATGGATAAAAACTGGGAGTTTGACCTAATGATTGTGTGTCTACGTTCTGCTTTTGCCTGACCATATTTTGCAAAAGTAATATTGAATGGGATCATACGGGGACATAAATAAATCTTTACATCATACAATTTTTAACACTACATTCATGACACGTGTGATACTGTTTGATTTAACGCTACCGTCTGCTTGACAATCGTTATCATTATTTACGTATTATATTTTTGCGTTTTTTATCTAAACAAGTTGCTCTACCCCAGCAAAGCTAATAAATCCCGTCACCCATACTTAAACTAACCACACGCAACAAGCCGTAAAACAAAACACTTGTATACGTTTATTTGCAAGTAAGGTCGAAAAAAAACTCTACAAACTTCCAGTGACTGGTGTATTGTCGTTGAATGAAACTTGTCTCGGAAGAAAAAATTGACTTCTTGTTGGGAGTACTTGCTGACAGATTTGTAGTACTTTTTCATGCACATGGAATATAAACATAACTATTAGGTATTTATACTGCTGCCTCATCATCAGCATAATTCCGTTTTAGATTGCAAACATTCAATGGAGGTATTTCACAATTATGCAGCTTTACTCTACACATTCGTTTGGACTTGCATTTCACTGTGCGTACATGTCCAAATAATAATAAATTGTATTAACGTCATCTTTGTTTGAATGGAACGTTTGAACCAACCAAATTAAAGCGCACTTTAATTCTTGAAAGCTCAGCATATATACTAACAATTAAAATGTTAAAGATGCTCGACCAAAATTAATAAATTCACGATTTCAATGTTCTACTAAAAATCTTACTACTAGGAATACCATATTTGTTTCTAAAAGTCGCAGACAACGTGAAAATAGTAAGTAAATGCTAACTTCCAGTGGTGTGGAGGTATGACTAAACCCGGCAACTAGTTGGGGACCCTCGCTTGGCTGAGGGAGGGAGGACATAATAGCCATGTGGTAATATGCGCCCTAATGTGTTTTAATAGTTAGCATGCTTGGTAGATACAGATGCACAAAGTCAGCCGGTTGCTTCCCATTCAAATAATGGGAATTGGTACATCCAATCAGATCTCTCCAAATGAGAGTGATT
>JAHZNA010005175.1:0-14029 GCA_027743935.1 Sinodicranocentrus sp. ZH6 | reverse complement strand
TCAATAAAGACAATCATTGATCAAACTGTGCCACACACAGTTTTCCACAGTACGCACGATTGAGTATAGAAGCTATTCATTTCATTCATGATGATCCACTCCACTTGTGAGAAAAACTCTTTTCCGTCTATGCTCCCTATCATGATAACCATATATAGACACAGTCATGACAACTTTTTTAACATACAGGGTATACCTTGATTGATCTATACCTTCCAAACATCATTGTTTGATTTATCGAAAAAACTTTCCTACTAATAAAGACAATCTTTGACGACCTTCTATGAGTAGTTTTCCTTCATGATGTATTATAACTTATCAGAAGTGTAGTATCAGCAATGATCCAATATACTTCCGTAAAACACAACAGCCAAACGTTGTAGTAGGATCGTGATTAAAAATAATAATTGTAACAGCTTCTTCACTGAAAATTTATCCTTGTTCTTTGCGATAGTGACATTTCAGCTAACGGAGGTCAAGTTTCCTACTTTTTGTGATTCAACATGTTCACGGTCCCTTGCCGGTGTCCAGCAATACGTCCAGTAATTTGCTGCTAATGATCATTCCGCTTTTACAGTAATTACCCGTCCATATTTTTAAATTTGTTACGGTCTTCACATAAGGTTCCATATTCACGAGAATGCATGCCTTGTGGAAAACTAGCATTTCCTCCAAAGACGCTGGAGACAAATAATGATCGCAACACAAGGCTTTTCCCGTTGACAAATATGCTTGAAACAAATCGCCGAATGGGGGTGAGGCAGCATATTGAAAATCACGCTGAGATAAAAAAGACCGAAGACATTGCAAAGTTTCGCACTGCTACTGACATGGAGGAGAGGAGTATGGATTTGGAAAGACGAAGCGAAAGGTAGGAGAGTAAATTAAACATTAAACTGGGTGTGAATTAATGAGCGTTACAAAAGAAACTTTGTAATTTTCAGCATTGCATAACATTTTAAACAATGACAAGGTGTTCGACGTTTAACTTATTAGCCACATGTAAAGCCATTGTCGGCAAACGACCTTAATCAAAAATAGAAATCACAGCATCATTTTAATATTTAGGTTGTGACTCACCGTTGACCGTGTCGGAAAAAATTAGCTCTTATTAATATAAAAAGGGAGGGGAGCAGCAAAACACACAGTCAACAGTATTTGCACAAATAATTTTCTAATGAGAAGCCAAGAAGCCTCATTTTCGGTGGAAAATACATTAACAGATTTCGTGTGACCTATTCCGTTATAAAAATCCTTATTCTATTTAAGTTCTTTATAATGATTCATTTTGTTTGTTTTCAAAATTAGTTATTTTAACCTCTTCTGAGCTAAATATTGGCATATTACATTTATTTAACGATGTTAAACTTTTGGAAAATTTTATGGTTGATTGGAGCCAGCTATATATTTTGCCAGATCGGAATGTTAAGTTGCTTGAAGTATAATAGTTATCTTATCACGAAGCAAAGTAAAATGTTTTTGGTAATTTTATCCGTTGACTGACATACTAAACGTGCATTTGTTTAACCTACCTTCCTGAAATATTAATACTACTATTTTACATATTATGTACGGCTTTAAAATCCTCTGTTTTTGTATTTGCCCATTATTAGATTCTCTAAAAAATGATTTGCATACATTTTAAAAACCTCGCTTCAAAATCGCTACATAAGTTTTAATAGATGGTTGTTAATTTATTAGAAGTTCGCCGAGTCCACGAGCCTTATTCATGCTCATGTAGGGTTTTGGACAGGTTTTATTGCACATCCACAAATCAACTAGATTTTGCTTTTGCACTTGCAAACTTGCAGTGACGAGAGACTTCTATCAAATTAATAGTGTATTCTTTGTGATGGACAACGTAAATGCAATGAGTGATGCTTGCATATACGTTTTGGTAAATACTACGAAGAAGCTTTTACAGTTTGAATGAAGCCATGTCAGGAAGTTGTCCCTTGCATTTCAAAAAAAGATTGATTTCTTCATTGATTATTCATTCCTTACATGTTAGCATAGCATGAGCGAGCAGACATCCAAAAGTTTACCTTTTTATTTACAGATTGAAGCGCGTGATGGATGACGAAACGTTCAGTTACACACAAGAGATCCTTAATGCATTCGAGGAACAAAGCGATTCAAAAATTGAGGTCATGAGACAACGTGTCGCGGAGCTGAGGCAGAAACGGGAGGAAGAGGAAAAGAAAATTGTTGAAGCAAAGCTAGACCAAGCCTTTCAGTTAGTTATTAGCAAAATAATTATTTACATTAAACGCATATAACATTTTCAAAAGAACTTAAAACGTTGACGAGTATTGAACAACAAGATTCAATAGACGTCTAGAAATTTTTGAATGAACATTATAACATGACTTACTGTGAGCTTGTGCATGTTATTCACGACAAAGGCTCCCCATGACTGGCTACTTTAAGGATAGCTTCTTAGGACTCTCTTTTCATTAGGGAATTTATTTTATGATAGTGAACAAGTCTTAGAAGTTAGCAAATGTGCAGTGTGTTCTATTAGTTAAGCGTCATTGTTTAATGTTTTCTACCTTTGTAAACTACCATGTTTAATTTATATTTGCTCATTTTATAACAGAACTTCTTGCGAGCAGTTGAGAACCCTTAGAGTTAAAAAGATGGCTAAGGAGATTTCAAAGGATTGGGGGGAACAAATAAAGATGAAAGAGCGTCTGGAATGCGAAAGAGAGGAAAATGATCGAATGTATACTTACCTCTGGCTCAAAGATGCAGAAAACAAGGTTTTTTATTATTATAATAACATCATGCATTTTAGGCAAAGAAATTGCGAGAAATTGGGTGGAATCGCTTTGAGTTTACTTCTTTCATTTTAGCTAGAATCAGGCCATTATCTTTTTTAGCAACTTGCTCTGAATACTATTTATTAAAATTTAATGAATACAATTATTGCAGTTCAAACGGGAACAAGCTTGCGAGTGTACAAGAGCAGATGCAATGAGACAAGGGTTGGAAGAGCTCAATAGACAAATGGAATACAAAAGGATGCAAGAGGGCATTCAAGCCAAGGTCCGGGAAAGGGAAATCGAGGAGAATAACCGAATCCTCCAGGAAATGGAAGATGAACAGAAAAGAAGTGGGTTCATTGACGGTCTTATTAAAATGATTTCATTACACGGAGAAATGGTCGTTTGCTGAATGCTTTTTGAGTTCCTGGAAACTACTTTCAAACAATATCATTTAATTGATTTATTAAACATTTATATAAGACAAGGAAATTTATTTTCAAAGGATGATTATACAAACATGATTCTTTGAAAAGCGTTCCACAGCTCTAAATATTCAATGAGATGTATTGACAATATTTATGCGAAGATGTGATCGAGCCATCGGATAAACGTATATTTTCTACAATAGGTATTTCTCAATTACAGTTGCTGAAGAAAAACGAGTTCGCTACTTGAAATCTAAAGATCACGTTAAAGACATGATGGCAACTCGGGAATACTACAAAAATAGAAGAATCAAACGAGAAGAAATTGTAGCTCTAGAATTTCTCAAGAAAGCCATTCGCGAACTTTATATAGAGCAAGAGGATCGTAATAAAGCCAAGGTAAGATGTATCTTGTATTCCATTAAATTCCAGGAAAATATAGGTTAGCAGAGTGAGGAGAAGCCTAGTGTGAAAAATTGTTGCAATCTTACCCTTTACTTTCTGGAGGAGAAAGGATATTAATAATACATTCTAGTTGAATTTCTCAAAGGGATTTTATTTTATTGCACAGAGAGAACTAATGCGATCAATCGAAATTTATCGAGAATACCTCCGGAAACGGGACTGCTTAGCTAACACAAGGGAACTCGAGCTTCAAAAGATCATTGACAATGTTATAGAGGAACAGTACCAAAAAGTAAATGAAACAAGACGCCGTGAACAAGCTCAAAGGCGACAGCTCTTCTGTGTAAGTTTCTTTTCTTGGGATTTTCTTTCACGAATTGAGAAAATATTTCGAAACGTTATAAAATGTCTACATATATCCGGAGAGTTCGTCAAGGTTTTCTTTAAACGAAATAAGATACATATCTTAAGCTATCGTATTCCCCTCGTTTCTAGAAGAATCCCTATGTATATGTATTAGAGGGAGAAAATATGCCGAGAGAAAGACATGGAACAGAGGGAAGATTTAGTTGTTTCTCACAGATCCCGTGTGAGTTTTCTCCTCCCAAAAGGTTCACCAGGTCATCTCTCATATCCATTTCAGTTGCTGGCTAAACATCTTCTTCTCGCCTTCCCACAACCATCCTTTCTCATTTCCTGGTTTTGTAAACTAGAGAGAGAAAAGAGGCAAAAAAGGGAGAGAAAATAGGTGAATGGTTGATGGTATCGGTTTGAGATCCAAGTCCTTGCTCCTGCATTTCTTTGATATTTTTTGTGTCTGTTCTGACCGATATGTATTCCTTTTCTTATTCACTCGAGCACAAAAAAACGCTGGGATGGGAAATTCTATCAGTATTCTTCAATGTGTAATATCTCAAGCGAAAAATCGAGCAAAGTGAGGTTGATGGTGAAGATGTGAATGAATGTATTTTTTTGTAGCACAATTCATGTGTTGCTATACGCTTGAGGATTACGGAGAACTGGAAATGCTGTTGATTTCTTCTTGGAAATACGATCCTCGCTGCATTTTCCTTGATAATGATTGTTTTCTTCCCTTTGTTCGCAGAACGTAATGGCTGGACGGGGGCAGCAAATGGAGGATTTGAAAGTTAAGCGTGAGGAAGAAGAGGCACAATACCAGATGGAAGTTGCTAAACTGAAAGAAGATTGGAAATTATATCTGCGTGAATTGGAAGAGGACAAGGCTCGCAAGGCTGCAAAACAGGGAGAATACAGACAGGATCTTGACTGTCAAACGCAATACAAAAACGTTCGTCAAGTAAGTATTCAAGGGAACTGGAAATTGCTCAGAGGAATTATTATATTTCAAGACACATACAATAATGCACTGAGCACTGACAGATTTGTCTGCTTAGTGTGGCTAAGAAATTCACTCCAATTTTCTCTCTTGATCTTATTTTCTATCAAAAAAATTCTCGGTTTCGACTTAAATTTCAAATTGGACTAGACATCCAGATATTTTATGTTTTTTTTTCGATCAGACAAACTTAAGCTTTCCCTTAGTTTTGAAGATTGTGACCTAGATATGATCTGACTTGTGTGTTTACTTTTTGAAGGGCCGTGAGCTTGCAGAGTTCCAAAGGGAAGAAGGATTAGGAGAGATGCAAGAGGAGTTCTTTGTTAATAAATTACAAACCACGTTGAATAAAAGTAGAGATGTGAGAACTAACCCGTTTAGGGAACCTTTGGTTGGTAAACACATCAAACAGTGTCTGCGACCTGTGTAGGGTAGGATGGACGGGATACAAACCTTTTCTGATTGGGTCAAAACATCAACGGAAAACTTCTCTAACTTCACAATTTCACTTCAGCTCGGATATTTCACAATTTAGTGATTGAATAACTAACCATCTTATTGCTCTTTATGAACATATCTAGTCACATTTTTGGTATGAATAAATTATCACAATTTAAACAGCTAATTATTTGATGATTTGGTTTTGTCAACACATTCTTACTATAAAACCAAATCACGACATTTACATATTTTCAATTTGCAATATTTGCATACATTTCGCATAAATATATTTACTAGATTTGAAGTCAGCACCTATGAAAAAGAATTCATATAGCTGCCATCTCCTCATGAAAGTTAAAGGCAAGGGAATGGTACTAGCGGAAGAGGAAGCCAACTCGGAAATAGTTATACTTTTCGTTGGTAGATGTTACATGCGTTGATTTCAAATAACTTTCTACTAGTTGGTCATTGATATAGACTAAGAACTGGGGCATACAGTGCTCTTTACTAATATGCCTCCTTTGAGTTGAGTTGAATCTAATCAAAATGAGTACATGAATTGAACTTCGTTTTTCCTGCGCATGAAAATAAATTGTTTTGTTCAAGCAAGATTTGCAAGCGATCTTTTTAATAAAGGGCATTGTTTAATTTTCCTTATTTTTGCAGAGAGCGGCTAAGCTATGCACAAAATTAGTCTTCAGTTATTGGTTTAAGTTTAAATAGCACACTACTTAGATATAAGCTAGTTAAGATTTGCATTATTTCTCAAATCATAAGACTATAACGATATAATCTCCCAAAAAAATCTGAAGTTTAATGTCAATTGTGTCTATAAAATCGCCGTATCCGAAAGTACTCTTCGAGTTGGTGCATTACTGAAGGGATGTCTCCCATAATTTTATATTGCCCCAAGTCACAAGTATAGAAGCAATCTGTTTTCTTCTTTGGGTCACATTTTCCTTTACATTCTTTTAATTCGGGATGATTCTTTTTTTTCCGCGTATAAGAATCCCCTCAGATAGAATAGGACTTTGATAGGACTCTGGCGGTTTACAATGCCAGCTGGTGAATTGGAAAGGTAAAGAAAAGACGACCGTCAGAGATAAAAGGTATATTCACTGATTGATATTGCTTTCGCTTCTCTATAATGCATACACCTATTTCCTCTGCTTTTCATTTGATTTCGAACATCCTGAATAGAGAGAAAAAAGTCGGTCTGCTACCTCCTTGCGGAACTAGGGACTGGTAATACTTCATGATACTGAAAGGGAATTTGGCAACTTTTCCGTTTTCCTTGGCTGCCTTCTTGATAGTGGCATTGTGGTGGTTTTATCCAAGAAATCTTTCACTGATTCAAGTCTAACGGTAAGGAAAGGTGATATTTTCATCACTTCAACATGATTGCTTCTCAGACTTTTCTTGGACATCCGCCCAATGTGATCGAGGACAGAGACTTCTATTCAAAAATACTGACGCTGCTAGTACCACACACAAAAAATACGCATTACTGACTGTCTGAGATTTACTTTCTACTATTCTTCTCAGATTCCGTTCAATAGGAAGGTAATCCTTCTGTACCTATTGTACAAGTGTGTGAGCCACCCGTAAGCTCCTTCTAGTTCTCACCACTTTTGCTGAAGGGCCCTATGAATTATCAGTAATCGTACACTTGTACACCTTACAAACCCCTACCTAGCACACTTCCAGTAAATCTGGGGAGGAAAAATTGGAAATCTTTGTTTTTCAGACGTGGCATTTTTGCATTATCTATTTTTACTGACGACTACAGTCACTGATTGTGCGAGATTCTCGAGGTTGAGGAATCTGCCGGTGTTTAAAGGATGTGCTCATCTATTCTTGGGATTAACATGCATTAGTAACATTCGAATATGAATATTTGTGTTGAATGTAAAAATCACTCAGCACGTTCAGACTAATAAAATTTACGATTAAAAAAAATTTACAAACATTCATAATCGTAAAATAAGTCTTCACGTAAAATAAATCAGTGTTGCAACCCTGAATTCAATGGACTCCTTCAAAACGTTCTGGTTAGGTCTCGAATTTTTCAAATGTCCAAAAAATACAATGAGAACACATCCACCTCCTCGTACATAAATACCTTACGTACTGCTAGTGAGCTGTCTGACGGGAACAGTATTGCAAAAGTGTTAGTCTGTCCGGTTTCTGATTCGTTTCTCTCTTTTCTTTTTTTCTTACGCAAAAAAGTTTCGTTGTCTGTAGGAAAGGGATTGTTCGAGAAAAGGAAAAAAGAATTGGGCAGAGGAAAACTTATCTGTTTCAAGATATGAGATTCTAGGGAGGTCTCTCACTTCTCTTTGGTTCAATGGGTTGACATGACAGGTTGGCTGACATAAATAGAGATAATATGGAGAATTGGGTTGGACGTGGAAAATGGCTTTGTGTAGTCGCTCTGCTTCCACTGCTACCTTGTTTCTAGTAGGTGTACCTTTTAGAGATTCTTCTTGCAAACAGTTCGAAAATCACTTCTGCGAAAGAGTTGGGCGGGTGTTAGCAAAAATCCTACTTCTAGTGAAGTGACAGGCAACTGTGCGAAGAAAATAGAGATTTTTCTTCTTAGAGGGATACAATGCCAATGAAGCACTAAGCTAAAAGATACCTATATCGACTTAATCAGATTTGCTAATGTGAGGTAGTGAGAAATGAGTTAGAGTTGAGATGCTCTGAGTTCTTGTTTTTTTCTTCTGAACATTGGATTGGAACAAAGAATCGATGGGATGAGCTGCTAAAAGTGAAGTAGACAATATGAACTCCATTGATTTTCGCATTTTTGGCAAAAAGAATGCGTGTTTCTAGGAAAAAGTATAATATGAATTCAATAACCCGCAAAATCAGTTATGTGCAAATAAGTTGCTTGCAAGTGTTCATGTTTCATTCATTGCAAATCCAGAGACAAAAATGCTTTCGAACGTTTTCCAATGCTTTTGTTGTGGTTTTGGTGTTAATGGCGTGCTGTTGGTCGATTGCGTACTTTCATTTATACATGAAATTCGAAATGTTGAATGCAGCTAGTTGGTACATAAGGAACCAGTCGAAAATTGGAATGAATGGCAATTTTTTTCATACCAAATGGAAATATTTAATTGCCACGCCACGCCACCACTACTGCGTGAAAAATTCGATTGAATTGTACGATAAATTGAATTCACGCACTATATACTTAGGTATTTCCAATTACACCTGAATGGACCCTAAATCGCTCTCATATTGCCACCCATGATGATGATGGCTATATACGGATGATGAATTCCATAAACTATCAATTTTGTATCTGATTGAGTTTGTCAACTCGTAAATAAACTTGATCTATTTATCTATAATGGGCAAAAATCAGGTAATAACTTCCTGTTAACCATTTTTGAGTTGTGATCATTTCGAAAAGGCAACGTACCTAAACACTTGATTCTGATTAAACGATACGAAATATTACTGCAATTACCACTTGTATAACATTTTGGTATTTCATAAATTTTATGGATTTATCAAGTTTCTATTGTTGTAGAAGTTTCATACACAACGACTGGCATGCAAATGATCTACGATACATATTCATAGACTTACACTTCATATTGCTGAATTGGAGGTTAGGGCAAGGCTGACATGGTGCGAGGCTGCGTGATTTTTGAAAATGAAATTTGCTACACAAGCTTCAAGGAAAAGTGAGACATTTGGGTTGATGCAGTCGGCAGTTTGGATAGATGATAGAAAGTTTCTTTATGCACAAAAATGTCAATCGTTCGATCTTTCTCGCTTCCTCCATATGAAAAAGGACGGGAAATCTTTCTCCGTCATTCAATTTCTCTACAAACGTGAACTCAAATCACGGGAAATGCAAAATGAAAGAAATGCATGAGTGCATACACACGTTATGAAAAAAAATTTCATACAAAATGGGATACGAGTTTTTTTATTATTATTATGTAGTGCGTGATAACATGTGCGTGCTTACACTTTTTACCAAAGTTATATCATGCTTTGCAAACAGTTTGTCCTGTCAGCTGCATTCATAACAAAAGAAGTCGATTTTGATTGATTGTCCGAGGGTGAGGAGCGATATTCCGGCATAAGGATATATCATCAATCTCATCTCATATGATAAATCTCCTACGACAGAAGTCGTTACTTCAATTTTTATTTTCGCTTACAAATAGATTTTTTTTGAAATCCAATAAACTACACACACGTGATGTTTCGTTAAACTGCAATCAGGCATCAACTTTTGACATAATAAGTTATTTAAGCGATGTTTTTTTGTCAAAAAGCCGATAATATCCTGTTTAGGCTTGCGGCGTTTTTATATGCGTAATTGCTTGATTATTGTAACCGTCATTTCGGCTTATTTGCCCTTCTATCTACTCGGGAATATCTGAAAACTTCCTCCATGTTTTATTTGGCACCAGTTGTCTCTTAATAATCAGTTTGAGTCTGCAAACATGGGAAAAAGATATGAATCATATTCCATCAAATCACTACTGACTCATGAGGCATTAAGAGTTATAAAAAGTAAATAAATAAATGATAGGGATACATGGACCGATTGAACAACAAAGCCTGTAATTCAGTTTCCCAACATTCCGGAAATGAGTGGGTGGGAGTAATTGTGGGTTAGAGGTGATAATACGTTTTGACACTAGTGACGTGAATGCACAGAAAGAAAATTCTTCTGCTTAGATATCAAAATGACTATAAAACCTACGCAATTCTGGGATTTATTCTTTTTGTCAATGTTTTGCCATCAAGCTGACAACATATTGTGATTTGTGGCCTAGTTGACACTATACAGTGAATTGTGGGAGTTTGACGGATGTTTGATTATTGAATCTATATTATAGTACCGTCACTCTCAATATGAAGGCTAGTGTTTGGATTTGGATTTTGGGAGTAGGAGTGGGAATATTGACAATATGTGTAGACACCGTGGAGGGAGAGGCAAGTTTGTGTTTGGGTTAAATGTAGGTTCAATACATAAATATGAAAGTAATTGGTATAACCTTAAATGCTCATAGGATTCTTCTCTGGACCTATTGGACTGTAAAAAGGTGATGGCTAGAATAGCAAAGAAAACCCTGAAAGCATTTGGAGGTTGCACGAAAGAGCTGAGAACTAATTTAACCGCGGCAGGGGCACCGAAAGATGAGTTCGAGAAGAAACTTGGGGTACAAAGTACAAAGATTTTGGTCAATATTTGAAATTGTTTAAAATATATATCAAACTAATCCACCTCTTCCTAATTTGACCTTGTAGTGTGCCATTAGATGTACTCTTTTCAGAATGGACTTGGTAAGTCAAATTGTGTTACTGGTATAAAAACAGAAATACTTTAAAAACTAATTAAAATGCTAATTTTTTGCAGCTGGCAGAGGATGGAAAGGTGACAAAAGATAAAATTCAAAAGTTCATGGACGAAATGATACCTCAAGATGCACATGAGTTTGCACATGCACTCACTGCAGATTGCAATGAATCTTATGGTAAGCAAATTTGATTTAAATATTTAAAAAAATGAATCCTAAGATCTTGCATAGTAGCAGATTTTAAAACAATTGCTACAAATTTAGGAGAGAAATTGGACATGGGTCAAGAAAACTGTGAATCATACAGTGAATACGCTCAATGCATGCAAAGCACTATAGCGGATTTTGCAGATAAAACAGTGAGTTAAAAAGTAGTTAAACTTGAAAGGGAATGAAATTTCGTGAGACTAAAAGTAAAATCGCTCATTTTTTAAACAGCACTGCCATCCAGGGCCACATGGTTAAGGCTCGACAAAAAAATCCAACCAGATGTGATGACGCAATCAGGATCAACGCTTCAATATTTAAACAGAATTAAAATTTCATTAGATACCAAATATTTCAATGCATCTTCCATGACCTGTGCATTCATGTATGACGCCTCATTCGAAGCGGAAATGTCGTATTATTGCTCTGGGACAGAATATAATGCATTCAGAAGGATTATCCTTCATATCCATGAGTTGTATACAGGCGAAACGTGAGGCAGACTAGAAAATAAAATCAAACAATATAACTCTATTTTTTAAATTGTATACTTGTATTCACGACTAGTAATGATAGGCAAAACCGAGCAACTTAATTCACATCTATGTAAGTTTCCCTATACAACATCCTTCTATATTCAAATTATTAAAAAGCGTTGCATTATTATATTGAAATGGAGCCGGTTATTTAGTTTTATAAAGTTTACTTTAATCCAAAAGTATATAATTCGCATTCATGCAATACAAGAAAGCTCATTTATTCACAATACCCCCATTTCTCCCATTTTCCCTTGGTTTTGGCTAAAAGGATAGGATATATTACAGGAAATAAATAATCTCCAGGAGTACTGGAGGAGTATAATAATGACACTTACACCAGCAATAGAGGACTATATGGAAGTCTCCAAACTTAAAAAGTAAAAGTAGGCCAGTTTTACAATCTAAAATGTATAAATTAAATGAAAGAGGAGAAAGACGCATGGATCCATTCATAATTTTAATTTTTGGCATTTCCCCCACACACCATGATAACTAATGTGTACATATAATGTACATTTTCTCCCTTGTCTTTACCCCCTAACAATATATTCTCGCACACACACTCATACATCCTCCTTTGGTGTCTTATCCCTAAGCGGACAAGTTCTTGGAAGGAGAACAAAGTTATTATTGTAGTCGTACTGGAAGAGAATCAATAAATTATATGATATCTGATTCCTCGCTTTTCTTCACTGGTGTGAACATCATCATATGAAACATAGTATGTTATTTGGACTTTTCCACAATTTGTAGACGTAACTAACAACATCCCATATATAATGTTGCTCTTTATATCTGTAAAAGTAAAAAGGGGAAAGAAAGAAGGGGAAACGAGCAAACTGATGATGAGTGTGTATTTGATGATGATGCCTTTTATTGCTGCTGGTAGCTATATAACAAGACTAGTAAAAACCCAACCATTGTTCCTCCTCTGGAGGAGTTAAGTGTGTAACTAAAACGGGAAAAAATATTGTGAATCTCGCGTCCGTTTACTGTTAGAAAGAAATTCTATGAAGTGCGAGTTATGACGGTGATAACTTTCTCCGCGTCTTTACGTTTGCCAAGAAATACGAACTTGCTTCATCTCCTCTTATTTCTTCTCGCGCTCACACTCCCGCGTACCTTTCCCCAAACGCTGTTTTCAGTTTTTACTCATGCTGTCAAAAAAAACTGAAAACTTACTTTCGGCTCTATATATTATTCCTCGTGATACACATATACATGCTTATAGATAATCAGCACATTTGCAAAAACTTGTACATGGTACAAACCAGGCACTATAAATAAAAAGCCATATATATGAATCCAAAATTCACAAACATATTTAGCAACATCTCCTTTGAAAGCTGTAAACAAGGAGAATAAACGGTAGGATTCGTCTTGCTCCAAGGCAAACATAATATTTTATATTTTGTGATTTAAAGCCAGAGAGTTATCAAAATTCAAGGTACCGTGAACAAAAACTTGGGAAACAAATTGGATAACAAAAAGAAACACAGTTCCTTTCAGTTTACGTTTTTTCTTCTTCTCCCCGAGTTGGATATTCAGAAAGAGTTGGAAAATAAAAGCTCTGCTCTTGTTCCTCCGTTCTTGTTTGAGAGGGAAAGAGAACAGAGTTGAATTATGAATCTAATCCAATCAGTCCTTTTTTCTTTGTGTCCCATCATCATCATCCAATGAATTTACGTAAAGCTTTCCACTTTTCTTTTGTTCTCCTAAAAAATCTGAACTACATTAAAGGAAACTACTACAAGAGGAGGAGCGCATACTCTGAAGTTTTTTTTAGGAAAAAAACTTTCAGCTTTGTAGCTTGTTTTTAGCGAAAAAAATCTAGAGCAAGAAGTGCTGAAGAGGAATAGTGGAGAAGTTTATAAAATGAAAGGGAGGATGAATAAATACCTACGCAAATTGCGAACTCGAAACATGTGCGACTCTTTGTAGACAGAAGAATGGGAAAAAGGAAAAAAAATGAATTGTCATTATCTGAATATTGCTATCCTTGATATATTCTGTTATGTCAACTTTTTTATACTTCTTGCTCGGTTTTTTGTATTATAAACTTTTACAATGAATTTGATCGAGTCTTTGAAAATATCAGTTGACTACACAGGCTGACCTGCTTTTCACAATGAAGTCTGTTGAGCTTCTTTTGCTGATAGGATAATTTATGTCAATATTGTTTTTAAAGAAGGGAAAGAAAAAAATACTCCGTGTATCACTTACCCCATTTTTATAAAAGTTCATGTTGCCCTTTTTCATTCAGTTTTGTGGGTACCCCTATATTCGTAGGAAGTGCTAATATTTACAATATTTATTTCACGTAGTTCTATTTGGGTAGTGAATTTGGGCTGCTTTTCAAATACAATAAAGTAAACAAGGGTGCATTACCGGATATTGAAGTAGATATGTATCATGTGAATTTTAGGTCAAAGTTTGCTCCTCTCTTCTTGTTCATATTGATGTAACCCGACTTGGAATAGATAATGAGCATAAAGATAACTTATACATATTTATATGCGTCTGTGTCTATTCTAAAGTTTGAAGTGGGTGG
>JAHZNA010005174.1:0-11431 GCA_027743935.1 Sinodicranocentrus sp. ZH6 | reverse complement strand
ATTGGGGTACCCAACTAATTATTCGAAGTGGGCCAACTACCCAATCTTAGGGCACCCAACTCCTGATTTTACGCCCCCAACTAATTAACACCCGGAAAAAATGACTTTATCTCGAATAATGCTGGCAGAGTGTCTCATATTTTTTGCAAGTTTTGTTATGCTTAAACTTGTATACCTATTATTTACCTTTTTTTACGAAAAAAAATCAAAATGTTTGTCTTCTTGATGCGTCCTTTAGGAATTGGAATCATGCAACTTACAAAAATAGCGATTTTCTCTTTCATTCAGAAAAATAGGTATTACTTTCATACGCCTTGAAAAAGTTTCGTCTGATTTTAAAGTGCTTGGACAAATACTTTTTTGTTGTTTGTTATATTACCATGATAGTTTAGTTGGTAATTTTGCATTTACATATTATGTATTTTTGGCGTACATCCTCACATTTGAGCATGCAACTCTCAAGTCAACAACGAGTTAGTGATTACATGTACTCCACTCCGCATGATAAATGATTTGACATAGGATGGCCACAGGAAAAGAACCATGACTTGGTGGGAGAAATAACCATAAGTGTGTGTCTATTCAGTATTTTAAAATCAGTTGTATGCGTGTATACGTGTTAGTAGTGCTATCCTGTCTTGTCTTCTGTCTGTCTACAAGTCTTCCTTGCTGTCATCTTTTTTTATCCGTCGCTCATTCATTTTGTCCTATCTTTGCATATTTTTGTAAGCCTCCACCACCAACACCACTGCATTCATTACCAATTACCATATCAGATTATGGTAATATTGTGAAATTATGTGCATGGTCAAAGCTACTTCCTTCCTTCCTTCTTTCTCGATTAGTCCATGCAAGGCGATTTTGATAATGCACACGTAATGCATATTTTATACATGAAGTCTCCACTCTCCACCGTCTCACCATTATACCACCGCTCCTCTTCCCTTCGCATGCAAAAAAAATATTCAAATTCTGCGTTTTCCTGAATGCGATCATTTATAAAAAGTGCATTTATAAAAATATTGCGGCGACTATGACATGTGATTATAGTACATTTGTGATGGCGATTTGGGTGGGATAGGGATATCAAGTCTCGTCACTCATAATAGTCGTAATCATCATCATAGTTCGTTTTTGAGGAACAACAGCTTTTCCTTTCTGTTTCCAACAATGATTCTCCTTTTACGACTTTGATCATAATTTATTGGCAATTTTGTTGATTCCCCAACATTCTAAATGGATTGGATGAGCAGGGCTTTATGTGAGAGAGAATTTGTGCGTATCCTGTAAAAACTATAAAATATATTTTAAAGTGCACACATCTTGTTTGAGAGAATCGGCGTTGAGGGAGAAGGAAAGAACTAGTAATTATACCATTTGGTTGCTATTAATGTGAAGATTATTGTAGCGTAATATGTTAGCTGCGAATACCATACACACAACATATCTGAGTCTTCTTACCATTTCTTAAGAAACAAGCATGAATAATGCGTTTTCACACTGATAAATGAATATTACCACAGCAAACCTAATTTATTTAAGCTTGCTATCAACGATTATGGCAGTGTACACCGCAGACAACTGGTCGTCAACGATTGTGACGATGTAATGCAGAAAAGAGGATATTTTTTAAAAAAGTGCAAGATACTGGTTCCGTTGTATGTTGTCTTGTTGAGAGCACCATGATATCCTCTACATTTCCTCCTTCCCTTTTTTCCTTTTTTACCAGCAAAAGCAAAATCTCATAATTATCATCATCATCGCATTCTCATCTTTTTCACGTTGTTGTACTGCTACATTAAGCATTTTCATCTTGGTCTTCTGCAATATTTCAAAGATGTGACTGGTTTGGTTTCTCTTTCTGGGACGCACGTCAGTTCAACTTGTTCCTCCTGTTTCTCAAGTGACTTTTGCTTGTAAACATCTTCCTCTCTGTGTATATCCTTTGAGAATGCAAAGAAGAGGAGTGCAATAATATGATACACTTTTACCAAGCTACAAACCATATATGCAAGTGAGATGATAATATGGCAATAATAGTGATGCGATGAGTATGATGACCAATGACCAGTATTGCACCATTACATTTGTGCTAAGTGCCTACCAAAACATATTATTACAATTTGACCATTCAACCACTCCATTATGCATTTATATTCCTTACAATGGCGGACAAGACTAGGATGGAACAAGTGAATGGAGAAGAGACTGTCATAATGCCAATATTTCTTAATCAATATTCAGCTTTCAAATGTACAAATAACATGGTGAGAGTCACATAATGGGAGTGAAGTGCGCTCTGGCTTTATTACAATCTTGAGAAAATGAGAGAGGAAGGAAGGAAGTAGACACACATGTGGCAAAGAATGAATGAATGGCAGCGGAATGAATGAAATGACCAAGTGTACATACAACACCAATAAATGCAACAAACTTGACCAGTAAGTAAACAGACTACAATAGCCCTTTATTGTCATCATCATATGTGTGGTATCGTGATAAAGGTAGCAACGTGTGCTTTCCTCCAACTCCAACGTTTTTTTAAACAAGTCTCATTAAGACCAATATTGCATCCACAGTCCAACACACAAACACACGTAGAGCAAGTGTCCACTCCTTTCTAATCTGATCGATCTATCGTCTTATTATTTATTCACTATTAAAAATATCACTTTTCCCTCTTCTCTCCCCACAAGAGTTAACAACAAGTTGTGAAGAGTGGCTGTTTATACCTCTGGGCAAATAATAGATGCACACAATGAAGAAGACTTTATGCCACACAGGATTTTTACAATGGGAGAGACAATATATGATGATGAGCATTGAAACAAGAAGATGTTGCACTCACAGCAAGTGCCAACCATTTTCAGAGGTCATTGATTGCTTTCTTTTATTGTAATATGGTGATAATGCGGCGACTACTTGTGCATTTTTCATATGTTTTCGAAAGAGAGATCCATTTCGTTTATTCAAAAATTCCTTTTTTATTACCATCCTGCCTCCCTGTATACCTTGTTACTCCCTAGTCAGTCATGTCGTGTGTAAGGTGCGACTCGCATGATTAGGCATGCTTACTTTATTGGCGATAACGTGTAGAAAACACAATTGTTCTCTGATATATGCAGGAAAGTCCATTAATTCTTGCTAATGTCATTTTCAAAGTTTTTTTCGTTACACCATGCTCACACATGCACACACACTTGAGTGAATAATTGGAGAGCTTTTCTCTTATGCTCGTCTAGCCTGAATATATAACACTTACACTCCACACACCTTGTAGGCATATAATACTGTCATAATATCAGCAGGCTTGTCTAGAGTGACCACCATCTATGGTGTCCATCCCAAATGGCAAAGTTCAGCTCCCTTTTGTAAACTTTTCCCCAACATGTAAATTTAACCGAAGCGACAAAGTTGCTGTGCATCAAGAAACGCTTTTGACTCTTGACATTGTTTTGAGCTTAGGTGTCGTCATCCTGAGTATGTGTGCATGTGCGATAACGCAGCAGCGTTTGTAACAACATCTATTGTTGTTATCGATTGTGTTAAAAGTATAGTACGCTGGGTGCATTTCCCGTCGGGATTTTTAATCACAAATAAGGCGTGCTCGAGATGGTTAATGACCAGTGAGATATATACAAAAACTCAATCTCTCTCGTTGTTCATTCATGTAGGTAGTCAAACGTGTGATACGAAAATATATACGCGTGATTACAGCACCTCAATATCATATCATTCGAGTCAAGTGGGCAAATACACAGAGGTACCTGAGGAAGTCAGTGTGGAAGTGGGTATTGGATATCAAAGATACCTTTTTAACACTGCTATTGTGCCCTTGTCATCATTATTCATTTATTTACTGACACTCAGCATCAGCAGCAGGAGTGGCAGTGGTAAAGACAGTGTGGTTAAGTTAATAAACTGATGTTAACTTTGTGTAGCGATTTTCATTTCAAAAATCAGTGTCATCGAACTAATAACTATATTCTTTGCATTTCATTTTGTTCTGTCATTCTTTTCATGATTTGTTGGGAAGGCAAAAAAGCCAAGCCTTGTCATCGCTCATCATTAATTACCTGCACTGAAGAGAGAAAAGAGTAAGTTCATTGTGGTAGTAGGGTGGTTTGCAGGAGAAGACAAAACTCTCACAGTTTTTTCTCAAGTGTGAGAAAAATTCACTTTATATCCTCTCTGCTTTCCTCTTCCTTTTCATTTCCCTTTCAATTCACTGGGGCTGATATGTGACTACCCATTTGCTCAAGTAAACTGCATGCAGCGGCACAAGGAACGTCATTTAATGTGGAAGCCAGTAAATATTTTAAGTGAGTGTGCGTCTGTCATGAAGCAAACTTAACAACAAAGTAGTAAGTTAATAATAATATCGTGAATCCACACAACGGGCCGTATCTTTTCCATCTACGCATAAGATAAGAATCAGTCATTAGATCTTGGTGTAATTGTAAACGAGGAATTACAAAACCTCTCTACAAAAACAATTTGGACACTTGTTGTCTTTCTGTGTTATTATGTCACTAGTGACATTTTGAATTTTTTATACAAGTGTTGCATGAGCATATTGATTTAAAATTTTAGCAAAGAAATAGAAAGTTACGGCTAGCATTAATACAGCCATTGAGCGCTAATTAGACTTAAATACTGACTGACAATGAGTGTACAGCGAGGCTCGAGACAGGTCAGCGGATGATGAGACAAAATAAAAAGGATTGTGTGTCTACCCCCCTCGTCATCTATGTGCGATAAGTGAATGTGTAAAAATACGCATTTGACTGTGATGTCGAAATCGTAAACAAATAAAAAAACAGTGGATCAGATAAATAATTGCTGCAAAAGCGTGCAAAAAAGTTAGTCAACTCGATTCATAATATCCTTTGAGAGGCTACCAGCATCACTGTAATTGCTGATAATTTTAAAGAGCACACACGTGCATACTAAGTGTATATAGTTATTGAAGCGTAAGAAAAAAATTGCTCTTTTTTCATTTTTGAGCTCTACAAATATCGGAGGCTATTCACCAATGAGGGGGTTCGCCTGGGATACAAAGACACCAATAATTACTCCAACCGACGTCCATTGGATTTGAAAGTTGCCATCAAATGTATTTATTTTAGTACTAATTAGTGATTCAGTGTCAAGATTTTAAACAAACATCAAACAAAGCGGTGGTAATACTAGAGTGGGAGCGTGGTTTGTGCCCCTGCCTCTAGGGATAATTGTAAACGAAGTCAAAAGATCTATGAACTCTTGTCCTGTAGGGGATACAGCAATTATCAACATGATAAATTTGGCATAAGAGCAGAGTGTGGTTCACAGTGTTTGCCAGAATTCATGTAAAAATTGCACCACCTATAAGCCCCTTTTATGAAAGAAGAAGAAGATTTATTCACATGGAAATGTTTTTGTGTCCCTCTTCAAGTGTACATATACATTTTAAAATTAGTATCTGTACAAGTACAACCTTTTAATATGTGCGATATTTATCAAGTTCCATTATAAGTTTCGTGAAAACTCTCCACTTTCCCACAATCTTAAACTATTACAGTGAAGGAGTTGCATAGCGGTTGAAGAAAGGAACGAAAGTCAACTTTATTGAGTTATGAATGTGAAGAGAGATTTTTTTAAGAATTTTTTTATCAGTTTGAAGAAACATTTTTTGTGGGTTTAGTAATAATAGTGTTGGTTATATTCTTAGCTGTGCAATATCCGTTGCTAAAAGGATATTTCTAGGATTTAGAAAAAAAAGGAATTGTGACAATCAACGAATGAATGGAGAATATTTGTGTGCATAGGTATGCAATTTTGTTTGTGAGAAGTGGTCCGCTAGCTGCTGTGAGCTAAGTTGATCCTTAATGATGCTGACCAGAGAGGGGAAGATGAATATTTAAAAATAAAGTACATGAAAGAAACAAAAGAGCAGTTAATAACGAGATGCATGCGCTCATCGTGTCTTCATTGTTACGCCTTATTATGAATTTTGGCCGATAAGAAGAGGACTGTGGGAGATAGGCATATATATTCAAATGTTTCGCGCAATCCGCTGTATACATGAATACCAAAGTGGTAAAACATTATAACATTTAGCACATTTTCCTTTGGAGAGGGCCAACTTTTAACTTTAGATTTGAGTCTGTTATTTAAGAATTGTCATAAGTGAGCAGGAGCCATAGCAAAGTTTGTGCCTTTCTTTGATGTTTGTGCTGTTGAATATTAATAAAACAAAAAAGGAATCCCTTCTCTTTTCATCAAAACACGTCGCAGTCATCTCTCTTCGCGGACCTGGTTGAGAGTGAAGTGCATCATTGTCCTCGCGTCTGCAATTTGATTTAGGGTTTCTTGTGGTGGGGAGTTTTTCCCTGAAGAAAGGAAGAAGACCGCCACGCCGAGAAGAGGAAAGAGTCAATAGGAATTTTGTTTCTGGCAAGTAAGTAGTAAAGTGGGTGCCTCTGTGCCTCATTAATTTTAGTTTCGTCTTTTGTTTTCATTTCACCTGCGCTCCTGCCGCTGGTGCTCAAGATGAATGCAGAAATGAATGAATGGATTTTTAGAAATGAATGGATGGTTGAATAGAATTTATAAGCTATTGATGAAAATGAGTAAATAAGCTGAGGTAAAAAGGTTTCAAAGCGAACAATCCTCTGTCTCAAGGCATATAAGAGGAGGCAGCCTCATTATATGGGAGAATGATCAACAATATATGTACGAGTGGGAAAGGAAAGGGAAAAGAGTAATCATGTATTAATTCTTTGTCTTAATCTCCGTTTGACCGTCGTATCCTTTAAAATATAATGTGACGGGAAAGTACGCTCAAGCCGCTCATTAATGGTGATGTCAAAGATTTCGCCTTGAAAGATCACATCTTAAAATTAAATGAAATGAATGCTCAGCTTTATCGTGACTGATTTCTTTGCAGACATCACTGCACACCCTATTGTGACTTCCCTGGGCACATTTTTTTTCATTGTGTTTGCGAAAACTTTTTTACTTTGTTTAAAAGTTTTATCCCAGAGCGAGCCTTTGGTCGGCGTAGAAGCTTAATTCCCCATATATGAGAATCTTCTTCTTGTCGATATTTTACGTGACTGCTCTTCATCAAAATCCACATGTAGGGATAGGTGTCTCCATTCCTTGTCAGTAAGTGAAGAAGCTATTGTTATGGGTAGAAGTTTATGCACAAATAAGGACACTCTCATTAATTAGCTGTCTAAATGAGCTGGCTGAAAATGACTGCAGAAAGTGAGGCTGAAGGCATGTTTATTCATATGCCATTTTTGCTAGATTTCGTCGTCATAAAAAACGTGCGGTTTCATACACCAGACCTTCTGATTTGGGAAACGTGCATTGTACATTGGTGTGGCGCTGTTTCTCATTAACTTTTCCACTTCTTTTTTAATTCATGATTTTCCACCTGTTGTGCATGGATTGTGGTACTGGCTAGTGTATTTACTCTTCATTAATAAGCTCATATATTAATGACTCATAAAAGGAACTAATTTCTTCGTGCTTATATGTACCCTTGTGGGGATGAGAAGCTGGGAAAACCGCAACTATAAGGAAGAAATCTGCTGGGGACTTAATGTTTTCTGAACTGACGTTGAGAGTAGATAAGCTCTGCAAATTTAAAGTACGGGAATAAATCATGAGTCATTTTTGACAACTTGTATAATATTGGATTAAGTTAGGTTGTGCGTGGATGGTTGACAAGGAGCTAAGTGGTTAGCGTCCTGTGGAAATCTTTGAAAATTCGTTTCTTGTTGGTTTAGCTCTTGAGTTATTAATGGATTGTGAAATTATTCTTCATTGTCACACCATTTTCTACGGTTGTACCCTATCGATTTTATTGAATTAGGAATATGCTGCGCTACTGGCTAGCGGCATGGTGGGGAAATTTTGTGAGTGAGTTAGTTATTTCTTAATAAGTGGGACCAGGGGATACATTCTTGAAGCACTGTCAGCCTCGAGTGTTATGCATATATGATAAAAATAACGTTCAACCAAGTAAAAAACTGGACTAAAAGAGTCACAGGTGTGCTTCAGCCCTAATACGCATGAAGCATGTGATGCTAAGAAAAGGGCGTCACCTCTCTCTTTCGCTGTATGAAAGAAATGGAGTTTTGAAATGAACAAGAGAACGTCAACTTGTCACGGAAAAACACATCTAGCTTCTTACGAAAGGCTTATGAAGCTCAGTTGAGCCGTGAAATATGCAAATTTTTGTATCGTTATTATTTTTTTAAATGATTCATGACGACCATTTCCTGCAGCTTGGCTCATGTTTGCCATGATCTCTCTGAAAAGTGAAAGAATCAAATGTTCAAGACCCTACGTTGCTACCTACCACGAACCAAAAGTTCTTATAATTTTACTAGCACATACATGCGTGCATAGTTGAGAGCATCTTTGATTTTTTACATTTGCATACATATGCATTTTTCAGAATCATGCAGTGATTGAAAATGCAACCGACCGACATCACCTCAAATGTAAAAGAAAGTTTATCGTGACACGTAAACTCAAGAATAAAATAAACATTTTGAAACCTTGATGAAACTCTAGGGCTCATGTATCCTCAAATTGATTTTTCCCTTCAAATCACGAGAGACAATCATCGGGCAAAGCTTAAATTAAAGGTGGGGATTGATTCCCACAGTATGACTTTTACAATCTGAAACTCAAATATATATATGAGCTTTGTGTTTTTTTGGGTTACCTGCTGATGCTACTTTTTTTTAACTTTCAAACTTGCCTTGAAAAATGAGAGGAGAGACAAAATTAACATTATCGTTTTGCTTTGAGTTGTAAAAAATTCCCAAAGAAAAAAAATGCGTGTTTGCTTCAAGCTCCAACAACATATCCTCAGCCAAATTTCAGCTGTTAACCCATAAGCGACAAAATTCGCGAAATATTTCGCATGCATAATTGAGCCTTAGCAGTGGCAGGATGCCAGATAAATTGTGAAAAGATACTAAATGCAGTGTCAAAAACCAGAAGACTAAAATCTGACTTGTTAAAGACCTTCAATTAACGATTTAAAGAATTTTTATGCGTAAATTCAGGATGTTCAGGAGCAACGTTTTTTTCACAAGTCATCTTCCTTTTCCTGTTGATTTCAAATTCATGCACATCACCTAGTCATGATCTACATACATACATTTATATAAAAAGGTGTTCGATGAATGAGCCTTCCATTTAAATCTCGACTTAACTCGTAATAAAGGAAGTTTAATCCCTTTTGGTATTTTGAGTTTTTCAATAGCACCTCTCTCTCTCACACACATGTGTGCACCCATGCAATCCATTCAAAACTACATGCATGATGAAGGAGAAACCAATTCTCTTTTAATGTGAGAAAATTGACGATGAGAAATTGATGAGTTTTAAAACCTCATTACAGAGGGGAAGATTCAGAAGCTTGCTAGACTTGATTCGAGAGTTTTTGGTCAACTCGTCCAAGTAAAAAACGCAAAGCCTCTCAAAATGCAATTGGTTTTTAAGCATTGGTTTTAACTGTTGGTCAGGTGCTTCTTCGCGTTGTTGTTTATGCTAGCCTACTTAAATTCCGGTCTTTGCCTATTACATTTGCAACACTAATGTTTCATGTGTCGTCACAATGGCTTATATATTTTCCTCACTTTAGTTTAAAGGAGGTTCAAACACATGCATACAATAGCTTCGTGATCCTTCCTTCCTCAACTATATGAAACTGTTTCAGTGTAAGTCACATTATCATTCGTTTTTTCTATAAGCATTAATGACGATGACAGTGGGAAATTGTTGAGTGTATTGTGAGGTATAGATGAAAAGTGCGTTTTTGTTTTCGAATAAAATGTAAATGTAGTTAGGACCAAAGTCTATCATCATAGCACACATGATATCATGTTGATTCAACCAAAATATTTAGTTTTTTCCTTCACAAAAAGCGCATCGCACCGCTACCACATTGCTCAAAAATGCAACAACAGTTCCCTTTCCTATTGCCGGTTTCCTATCTGCAGCACAAGGAAGCAAAAAGAATCATTAAGGTTAGTTGAGGAAGGTAGGGTCATTTCTTTAGGTCTTTTTTTGAAAAAAGCACCCACCGCAGACGAAGAGGGTAATTCTTTTTTATCTATCCAAACCTCTTCCCTTCTTGCATTCTTGCTTCTCATCCAAGTTTTACTCTGTGAATGATAACAACAAGGAAAAGCGAATAAGCGTATGGATTATAGAATTTGAAAAGTGAAGGAGTGGAGAGAAGCTATGGCACCCATCCTTTTCTTTAAGAGATTTTTTGTATCTTTGTAATGAGTCCCCTCTTCTCACAGCTACAAAATTCATCTCACGACTAGCACGCTGATGATGATCTTTCCCCTTTTTTGACTGTGTATTAAGTCCACCGTAAAAATACCACCGTGTGTGTGTGTAGAAAAGAGTGAAAAAAATTTCCCAAAGGAGTTTAAAAATACTAAGCTATGTGATCTTATAAAACATCCTTTCATGTAGTTGATTGCAGGCATGTAAAGTGTCAAGTTGAACTGGGTAGAAAAAGAGAGATGTAGAGGAGAGAGATTGGAAAAAAAAAACTATTATTGGAATTCATGCAGTGCTTGAAATTGACGAGAATCATGTAACAAAAGGAAAATATCGTAAATGAATTATTACACACCATCGCATTTCATTTAGTTCAACTTTGATCTTTTTAAGCGTGCTCTGATATGAGGATGAAAGTTATTCGCATTGATTAGCCATCAGTACGTCAAACTCTCGCCCTTTTGGAACCACGAACGACATTATTTTTCTAGCATATGTACTTATAAGGTCTTGCAAAAATAGGTCTAATTTTTATCCACACGATGTTCTTGAAGTTAAGTATGTAGTTTAGTAACTTTTTTTTGAATAAAAAACAGTCACCTTATTTATATATTTTTTTCACCAAACACAAAAAAAAATCGTATAGCATTCATTAGTAGGACTGTCTCTCTTATATTATACGTTGTGTGTCGGGAAATAATTAAAAATGCAAGAATGAGTGCAGTCTGTGTCCAAGCCCAATATAAAAACAATGACGGTCAGAGAATGAGCTGCACTCGTACAAGGTGAACGAGGTTTCATAAATAGAAAAAAATCAGTAGTCTTACGTATATTTTTCTGTTTCTATGCAGAAATATGCATATTACCACATGTCTACCTGATGATTTTGAAGAGGTGTAACACAAGACGAAACTATTATGTTTTAATATATTTTCATGATAGGCGACCAATATCTAGCTCTCCCCTTTATACTTGGAAGAAACTAGGAATGGATGATTCACACGTTAGCAGCATTGTTATGTCAGAAGATAAAGTAAAGCAGTTAACCAGCCCAAAAAGTAGCTAACCGTGGTTAATGCAGTTTTACACTATAACCACGACGACGTCAATGAATTCTTAGCTAAAA
>JAHZNA010005173.1:0-15082 GCA_027743935.1 Sinodicranocentrus sp. ZH6 | reverse complement strand
GTAACATTTTTGAACTCATGAGATGTTGCTAAACCTATTCATGAAAAAAAATCATGCCCCGGTACTAAGCAATATCCAACCGTGAACACTCAACCACGTACATGTTCCTTTTATATATATGATTAGCATTTCCTTTCAATGAATATACCTATACTGAATAAGATTGAGTGATCTAGAAACGTATAAAAAAGAAAACAATAGTTAAAACACTCCAACGTAAAATCCAAGGTATTCAGTTGAATTAACGGTAAAAGATAAAAATGTTGACATGGCATTCTCCACAAAGCCAAAAAGTTTCTTTAGAGTTTCTCTCCTTTACCCGTGAAAAGAGCACTCTCAGCGGGGACAAACTGGCTAACTAAGAAAAATGAAAAAGGGGACAGAAAGGAATCTAAAAGAAAAGTTTAAGGACTGTTAAAGATATTTGGAGTGGGGATGGCCAAGACATCACTCACTTGTCTAAGGATGTCGTCTTCGTTTCCCTTTAGTGTTCACTCTCTCTTTCCCTCCAAGTGCTACATTCTCTACTGACTCTTTTGCCTGATGGCTTTACTCCTTTTTTGTCATTCAAGAGAAAATGGGAAAATAGAGGGAGGAGACAGCTTACATTTTGTATCCTATTTTTTTCGAGACAATGCTCCCACACCTACATGCTACCTTTATGGATGCGAGTATGTGTTTTTTTATCCTAGTTTTGTTTACTTGTTTACTCCAATGATAAAGTGGATGTATTAAAGGGAATCTATCTTTTTCTCCAAGTTATATCATCACCTAGTTCATCCTTGGCTTACTTTTTTCGGTTGTGATTTTTCCCTTTCATCTTATATCCACCTGCGTGCATCAATGAGCCATTTCATATCATCTTTGATTCTTTCTTTGACGACAAGACGGCGACTGTTTTGTGGCGACAACGAGTATTTCTCTTCCATATTGTGATTTTAGCCTTGTTTCCGGTGCTTGTGTTTTGTTTTCTATAAAAAATGAGAATTGCAAGCTTGTTCATGGTTTGAGAAGGCACTCACAGTTATTATAACTGTTTGCCTTGGAGAGACAAACAAAAACACTTTTATTTAAACTCCTCGTTGTCTGGAGAGAATGTATTGCAGCCGATTTCACAATTTCATTTGAACGCTCTGCTTCCTCCACTTGGTTTGCTTAAGTATGTGGCAGATATTATGCGTATTATTATTGCATCCTAAGAACAACTCTTGCAAGTAAAGGAGAGGGAAGGAAAGGAGAGCAGTGACAAGAACCAATTTTCTTTGTATTCACAAACCAAAATAAATAGTTTTACGTCAGTTGTTTCCAAGCTGAGACGTTTGTACACGCTTCTTTCCAGAGTTATAGATATTTGGCTCGAGTCTCTGCTAACCAAGTTTTGTAAATTCACATGATGGAAATGAGTCTGGAGTGGAGAGAAATGGAGGGGGAGTATTGAGAGGAGGTTGATAGGAAAGGATAGAAATTGAGATGGAAGGAGAGAATAAAAGTGGAGAGAAGAGAGTGGAAGAGAGTCTACGAATGGAATAAGTTGAAACTTCATTGACCTTATTTAATCTCGCTTTTCATGTATTCCTCCATGCATTCTGCGAATGTCTAGTCTCTTAGCGGGACGGGAAGGCTCCGTTAGAAACAAATATGTATTGGTCTTCAAAGAGAAAAAAATGAATCAGTATGCTGCGCCATTATATTTTCTCTTCCTTTCTCTCCCTTTTCCACGAATATATTTGTGGAAAAAACCTATTTCCCAAACTGTTTTCTTTCCAGAGCTCAAATACCGGTGAAGATGAATATAAAGGGCTTTCTTTTTTCAGAGAAGAGAAAATACTTGAATTGCTTTTTTCTTTAGGTGATAGGTATCATATATGAAGTGAACAAGGAAAGAGAGAAGAGTTGTCCCCAGGGCGAAGCAATCGGTGCTGATGTCATGCATAGACTCTTCCCTTTCTCACGCGTTCGCTTCCTGCCTCTAAAACAAAACCGTGTCGATCTAATTTTCTCAAATGTTCTCTTCAAGCAGGGGGTGAGGATGCGGTGCAAAAATAGTGAATATGCTGAGGAGTAGCTGTATAGTGGGGAGTTTTAAAGGAGTCGTAAAACCTGGAAAACATTACTCATTTTACTCTTCCTTCACAGATTTGAAGTTAAAGCAATAACACTCCAACTGAAACATGTGACACTGTTTACTGTTCCTATAACTTCAGGATTTTCCCCACTAATGACTAAAGGTAGATACCACTAATGACTTTGGTGGTTGATGATGATGTTGATGAGTAAAAGCAGAAATGAAGATGGGCGACATATCCCATAAAAATCCAGTTTATCACAAGGCACAGACGGAGCTCACTTTTTTATAAAGTGCATATGCATGATTAAAGCTCAACGTATTTGGTAGTAAAGAGGGGGATTCAGTCATGAGTAAGAAGGATGAATGTGTATACTTTATTTTTTCTACTAATGATGTATCTCAACTATTCATTGGATAAATTATAGTGAAAGGCTGTTCCTAATAATAATTTAAGTTATGTTCCTAAATTTTGTACAAAACAAGGTATTCATGAGTTACAAAGTTAAGAAAAGAGTCGTCTTGCAAAAAAAAAATACAAAAAAACTTTTTTCCCTTAAGGAGCAGGAAACTCCTTGCTAGGCTTTGTTAATATCATAGGTCGCTCTCCAAGTATGTTTTATATTCGCTACTTTATTCACGATCAGAAAAGTCTAAATTATTGCTAGCAAAATGTAACAATGCTGACTATGAACCAAGCTTCCCACATAATAGCTCACTTCTCCTAAAATCTACGCACGGTTACCCATCGGTATGTGGAAACACTCATCTAGATCACAAGCAGTGTAAAAATATGTACGAAAGATATGCACAAGTGTTATAGTAGATTAGTTGGGAGCAAGAGGCAAATTCGTGGAAAGTGAATTGAACAACTCTCAGCAAAGAATTTCTCGGATGCGTAATCGTACTTGGTTCGTGTGTCAAATGGTAGTTGTGGCTGCGGTAATTCTACCTTCCCCTTACTTTCCACTCATTTATTCTTCGGTGAGCCTTAAACTTTATATTGATCAAGGTAACAAGGGAATGGGGGGAGCACTATGTGAAAAAGTTTTTTTCTTGAGGAAATCCATATAAGAGAAATAATTCTATTGACTAAAGTAGAAAAGTAGGAGAATGAATGTGGTTGAGAATTTTTAGAGAAGAGTTGAGAAAGAATTTCTCAACGATTAGAAGCTCCCAAGGATAAATTCATAATTTATCTCTGTGTGTGCTCATATTCCAGCTGATGTTTCCTCCAAGAAGTCCCACTGCTCAAGTATTGATGAGCAAGAAAGTGTTTTGAGTGTTCAACTTGAGGATAAAATCGCTTGGAGAAAAGTAAAAAGAAAACCTTTTCTTCCTTCTAAAGTGTGTACAAGGGTGCAAAATGGCTAATACAGTTAGAACCGGGAAAAACTTATGTAATTATTTGTCTTGGCGACGACAATTATTACTTTATTGCGTTACATCACCATTTTGAAATGGTTCACAGGCTCCTCTACTCTCACATATTTTGCTACGTTTGCCTTGTACGTTGAATATATATGAAAAACTTTGAGGCGGGGAAAATGAGAGAATAAAAGAAGGAAATAACAGTTTTCTTGTTTTTTTCTTGGAACATGATTTGTTCCCAGGAAGCACGCTTTTCCCACAACTAGTTTGGAAATAGGAAAACTTGTTGGTTTTTTATAATTTCATGATTGTAAACTTTTGGCGGGTGTACAAGTCTACTCTTCTATTAAACATAACGTGGCAAGTCCTCTCATATATGCCATAACTGTAGCCTTGCAAAAAGAAAGTTGACGACTGGGAAAGGATTGAGGGAAAAAAATGAGTATAGTATTTTTCTTTCGCCCGGAGCCTAATAAACTAGTCAAGTGTCTTTGCGGGTATAGATGGTGAGGATGATGAGAATTTCGAGGGGAATACGAACAGGCTGGGAATGAATTGATTACTTTTTCCGCCTCCTTCGTCTCCCAACAAGAAAATATTCTAGTGATGTCGCTACAAATGTAGAACCAAGTGCAGCCAAATGGTAAAGCATTATTACTACTTTTATACTAATTTTATCTTTATTATGCAGCCAGACCGAAATTTTCTAGATTGATTCTGCCCTTCGTAAATCCTTCTCTTGTATATTTGGAGGAAAATAGGGCCTTCTAGATACATATCAGATGAGATAGTTTGAAAGAATTACAATAGAAAAAGGGGGAAAATATGCACTTTGTGCATTTCCACAATTTTCCATTTTCCTTGGGACTACGTGAAACTCTGAGATTTTCTCTAGTGTCTACTTTTTTCTAGAGGAAAGGGCTAAGTGAAAAAAAACTCTAGGAAAGCTCCACTGTCGTAGGAGAAATCATCTTATGATAATATTGCAATGTGGGATTGTACCGTCTTGCAGAAAATCAAGTGTGCCGTGTGGTGTGTATGCATACTGTCATAATTTACTTTGCCTAATGTCCCGAGAATAAAGCCATCGGCAAGAATTTTGTATACTTATTTAAATGACTCCGTGTATCAATCTTTCTCCCAAGTCGTTTGCAATTTTCCACCCAATTGGATCCCTATGTGGTTCCTTTCATCAAGGGAAGCATTCATATTCAAATATTTTTCCTACCTCACTCCCTTTCAGTCCCTAGACGTATATAAATTCAAGGAGAGAGAGATGCATGAATGACAACGAGGGATAGATAAAGGTTAATAATTTCTTTTTCCTTCTACCTGACAATAAAGAATTGTGAAGGGATGTGACTAAACTCCTTTTACTCCTCTGCACTTGCACAATTTTCTTTTATTTTCTTTCCCTTTTCTCCCCAGCAGTTTAAATACACAGGGAAAGGTAGCAGTTATCAGATTATTACCGCCGCCTGACAAGTCACTTCACCTCGCCTGATTGAATTAGTGACGGGCGGGTGTTTCCATTCGTTTTTCTTCAGATGAGAACCTACTGCTAAGAAATTGTGCTTATTGGGAGAACTTAGCCATTAAAAAGATATCTGTTGCAGGGATGAAGAAAATTCTAGGAATTGAGAGGGTCCTCGTTTTCGCAAAGTGGATGGCAGTTTGAGGGGGAATAGTTTGTGGAAAAGAGAAGGCACAAGTTAAATGAATATAAATATGTGTGACTAACTCATATATGATATATCTTTCTTATATTCACATTTTTTCTCGCTAATAAATAGACTAAACTAATAAACTTTTTTCTTGGGATAGGATACATTATTTTTTATGTATGAATTCACAGGAAGCTTTGTAGAAAAAGAGAGATCCGGATTTTTTTTAATGAAAAGTATTCTAGGGAAGAAATCAAAAGTTTTCTCCGCATGGATGGATTATGGATTAGATTAAACTTGATGAAAATGTTTCTAAGGAGTCTTTGAGAAAGAGGATTCATGCTTTAGTACTTTAGTATCTGGCATTTTGATTAAAATTTCTAAAAGTGCCCCCATAAAACATATTTTTCTTTTCGTTTCGAAAGATCATTAAAAATTGAAGATGTGGAAGCTACGCCGTGAGATATTCCTCAATAAGAAAACTAATCATGTAATAAACCTACTAACAGGAACTGACACCTGACAAAATACTCTATATCAACAAAAATTACTCAATAATTGAATCTGGATAAGACATCAAATTGACTTTTTAAACCTCCTTGAAGGCCAAATTGCAGTAATCCTTTCACATGACGATAACAACCTTCCAGAAGACTTTATTAACAACGAATAAGTATAATAAACTGTAGCTGTTAACCATGGTAAATGTTAACCATGGAAGGATATTCAGTCAATGTTCCCTGTCAGGACGTCATGTTGAGTTTGCTCTACACTCCTTTTCACTGTCAATACTAATGGGCTCTCTTTTAGTGGTAATAAGGAGGACAACTTTTTTATTATCCTGGGTTGGAATGCTAATGCCACTATTGAAAAAAGAAACATCCTCTCTGGTACACATGTCACCCTCAAAAAAGAGTCCAGTCAAGCTTCCGCTACTATTTACTCGCTCGTAATTGAATAAGCGAATAAGGCTAAACGTATAAAAAGCTTTAAGTCACAAGTGATTTACATTTCATACCCAATAGCTGATGGCGTTGGTTACTTTAGTCAGCACACAGGAAGGCACTGTTACAGCATACTCTTTTGTATTTTGAGGACATGCTTTTAATTAAGGAAATCCAGCTATAGAAGAACAAAAAAGTATTAGAAGAGCAAAGTACTCAAGTATACTTTCCCATTTCAAATACATTATGCACACTGCCCCATTTAACATAACGGGAGAGGACAAGACGAAAGAAGGAAAGAAACCTTGTACCCCTCATCATCCCTATTCTCGACTATTATGTTTATCCTCATTATCATAATGATAATGACAATGATGGTCATCATTACCATCACAAATTTAACTAGCAGGTCATCCCTTTTCTCATGTATGGATGCTGGGTGACATTATAAGAAGCCTATAATGATAACTAACACCAAAGGTCGCTCTTATCAAAGTCCCAAAGTTCTCTTTCATCCCTGTTTGGGCTCACACAATCAGTGGGAAACTGTTGTAGAAAAAGTGTAGACAGGGAGAATGACAGTGATGTGCTATTGTATTGCGGTGATGGTGGTGGTGATGATTCTCAGTCCAATAATAACATTATGTCTTTTCTTCTATGTCTTCCGCTGCATGTGTCTCTCTTTAGACCATTGACATGCATAGCTTCACACATTTTTTTAACCATGGAATACATAAAAGAAAGGAAAAAATGACTCCCAGGCGGCTAGCTAAACCTCCTGCAGAGACTGAAATTGCTTCTGTGTGAAGCTCTTAACCACCGGTTTAGTGATATGATCAGCACATCTCTCCAAGGGCCAACTAACTACATACAAGTGAAGTAGTCAGTCAGAGAGTTTGAGTTGTGGGGTTCAGGCAACTAGCGTAATATAGGGAGGAATACTAAGCAATATAGAAAAGGAGAGAAAAAAGAGAAAGAAAGCGTATCCGACTCACATTCCTATTCACAAGCTTCCTTTCTCCATTGTGCCTTTCTACTTTCTCTCCTATGCATATATACACATTTATAGTTGTGCTTAAACCGTGAGTATTTTTTCTCTCCTGTTAGGATAAAGTGTAACGCTATTTACCTGGCCATTACCCACCGCCAGCTTCAATTCTTTGATCTCTCAAGTGAAACCGTCCACTCCGGGGAGTTTCTCCAATGTCTTTATTATGTACCTAAGTATTACTTCCAGTCGCTGCATGGGCTGCTGAAAAAAATGCAAGAGAGACGAAAGTGAGAGATAGAAAAGAAGGAAAGCTGATGGAGAGGGAAACACTATCATTCTGTTTTTCTTCTTCTTTCTCTCTAAGCATAATATGATGTAATGTGAGAAAGAACTGGAGAGAGAGAGATACCTTTTCTAAGGTTGAATTATTCTCTGAGTGGAACGGCCACTAGGGAAACACTCGATTTTGACGTTGGTCCCTTTAGTGAAAAAAAATCGTATAATCCTCTTGTCGGTATTCATAGGAAAGAATCCTTGTCTATGTAGTGGCTTCTTAGCTTTAACATTTTTTACCTCCTCCTCAGCTTTTGTTTGTTTGGAGAAGTTGTTGAAAAGGTTTGAAACGATGAACCACTGCTAGCACCCTTTTCTTTTCCGTGGTTGACGTCTATCGACGTCAGTTAGAAGTTTCTTAGAGGTCCTTATAGGGAAAAGACAATGAAGGAATGGGAATATGAGATGTCATCGAAACCTGCAAGTAGGTTTCGTTGCTAAGCTTGACATTTTGGAAGAGGTATGTCCTTGTTTTCCAATTGTGTGGATTTAATTAATTGGGTCAAATTTATGTTGGCAAGGAGGGAATGAGTCAAAAGTACAGCATTTCTCGAATGTTTCTCGTTTCCTAGAAAATCTTTTTGAGGTAAAAGGATACCATATTTCTTGAAAGTAGGGTTTTGTGCAGGGAAACGAAACCTAAGAAGGAAATCTGCTTAGTGAAGTAAGTAATTCTACTCAATGGGATTATATCCCTAGAGCAAAATGTGAGCGAGTAAATTAATTTCCATAATAGAATTCTCCCTCAAAAGATGAATTTACTATTTCTATTTCTATTTATTAGGAGGAAATCAAAGTAGTGTGAATTTCTCTATGAAAAGTAGGACGCAACTCTGTAAACGAAAAATTCTACATTTTCTTTAGAAACGCATCTTTCAACTTGGAAAAAAGTAAAGAAAGCCAAGTTTCATTCATTCAGTTTTTGCTAACATGTTTGCGAGAGGAATTCTCAGAGAAAAGTTTGGAAGGCTAGCTTCTCTTTTTATAGTACAGCTAAAAGCACGCTCATCATTACTTTCCCTTGAAAACAAAATCTAAAAGTTTGGAGAAAGTCAAGGTGGAAGTAATGAGTGAGCGTGTACGTATTCCATGTATGTGAGTCCAGGTAACCTTTTTTGTAAATGTTTTTTAGAGCGTAATGAGGAAGCTTCTTTTAAAATTACCTACTAAAACTGTCTAGCTTCGAGTCCTGCACCAATTTTCTATTTTCAACAGGGCTACAATATGTTTTAACTCAATAGGCACAGCACACGAATTAAGACAAAGTTGAAGTGTTCTCTATACGCCCGCCTACGCTGGCAAAATAAAGGAGAGACCTAATCAAGTTTGAAGTTTGCTACGCAGGACGACTCCTACGAACACCAACGTATAGAAACGTGATGACAGCGGCTAATAAACGTAGTTGTTTCATCAAGGTCTTCATTTGTGTGTGTCTCTACATTCAATATTTTAAGTGCTTTGTCCTCCTTCCATCACTCGTATTTGAAACAAAAAAAAGTTGTCAAACTTAATCCATAAACCTTCACGGTGGCACATCCGTAAAAATTAGATGAGGTCATTGGTATACTTTCCATTATACTATTGCCTTCCTTCATATCAACCCTGTTGATAAGAATTTCCCATGGTTTCACTGAGGACGTTGTGGATGGCTATCAAAAATCATAAAAAAATTCTAATGACTTGCCACTTTCATCAATAGCCCGCCTTTATCTTATTTTCCTTGAGGAAGAGGAAAGGGAAAAAACGCATTTGAAAATGTCCATATGTAATGAAAGCGCCGGACATAACGACGCCATCAAGCCTGCTTCCGATATTTTTAATACTAATGAAGAGAGCAAAAGGAAATGTCAGAGTGGTTCATTGTTTTCTGCCCTTTACGCCGTTTCCGTCTTGACATATAACCCTCTTAAGTATATACTCCGTGAGGGGGGAAGAAATGAAAAAGAGTTTGTGAAATTCTCCTTCAAGCTGGTCTCTTGAAGCGCACAAGATAAAACGATCACTTGTTTTGTATGGATCTCAAGAAAACTGAGTTGAAATGGAGTTGTAACTTGTCTCTTGTATGGACATCTTTGAGGTTAACAAGTGTATTTTTCCTGGGAAACTACACATACATCTGATGTAGCATCACGTCTCAAGGCGAAATCTGAGAAGAAAACTAGTAAACTCTGTGTTTTCTCTATCCCTCTCTATTTTATCCATCACTTGCAAACCCGTCGTTTATATCCTAGGGAAAAGAAGAAGGACTTTGGTAAAAACGGATTTTCTTGTTTTCCACAAAAGAAGAAGTTGAGAAAATTGTTGATGTGCTCATGCATGCCTTTCCACATGCTACTCCTATATTTCTCCACGAAAGACCCTTGAAAGAAGAACTCGTCTCATAATATTTTCCTCGTTTATCACACAATCCCACAATTTCCCTCCTTCTTCATCGCTAATAAGGCTCGCGGCTAAATTTTGGGATGCTTTGAAGAGTAAAAGTGGAAAGTGAAAAGAGACTGGAAAATAGTTTACATTCTAATGTATCATGCATCATGTACGCTTGGGGAAAGGCTTTTACAAATTATTTATATTATTAGAGTCGATGAACACTCTCATTACCATATTATTACTGTTAATGTTTCTAGTTTGGAGAAATAAGCAAAGAGCTGGAGACTAGGGATAAACAATGGAGTTTGGTGTGTTGACGAGAAAAACAAAACTCGAGTTTTCCCTTTCCCTAGTAACTACACGAGAGGAAAGGGGAATAAGTTGTGAATGGTCATTAGTATGATGTAAGTGAGCTGGTTGGCTTGGAATGAAGTCATAAATGTTAAAATGATAAAAGCATTCGTATGCATAATTCTATCTACCTTGCTTCCGGGGATTTAGCAATTTTAATTGATGTTTCAGTTTGCCTCGTGGAGAGAGAGTGAGACCTTATGATAAACTAACAAAGTTGATATGGTTGTGTCTATTTTATAAATGTAATGTGATATCTTGTATCGAAAACACAATGATGATATCTTATTTTCTCTATTTCTGTGGCAGAGAGGGAGACAAGCAACGTTCTGAGAGTTGGAGCAAGCTCTCGTCTACCAATTTAGCGTGAACTTTGTTTGATTGTCTGATTTTCAAGAAAGCCACGCGCTCCTCTTACAAATTTTCTTTGAGTGGGATAGTAGCAGCTCTTTGCATAAATTTCAATAGAGAGAATTCCCAGCATAGTGGAGTCATTATATATGTTTGGCAGACGGGTGACGATGACTTCGACGAGACAATGATAAAGACTCAATTATCTTCTCAAAGTGGGGTTGTCTAAAGGATGGAAGTTTCCGAAATGGGATGCGCTTTCAAAAAGTTACATTTTTGCATACCTACTTTAACTTTAACAAGATAGTATTCTCAACCTAGCTGGATAATAAGAGATACCCCACTTACGTTAGTTTTAAGTTATGCAATGATCATCTTCAAAAAAGGAGACATTTCCATAACCATTATTCATATAGTGGGATGTAGTTTCTATAAATGGAATTATTATCAGGGACTATGTCGACGCTAGATTTTTTTGTCCTTTGTCTCGTCCCTTGGTCTTCTATCGTTTCCCTTTTTTCAAGTTTTCATTTGCACTATGAAAATTGACAAAGAACATGAATAAAAGCTCACTCTTCGCTTTCCTCATCCACTTAAAGTGGGAATGAAGCGGAGAGACGTTGAGGGAGATATATCTCCTCTCTTTGGATTCTTCTAGAATTTGGCGGAAATGGAGAAAACAAGGATTGAATTTTTGACAAGGAGATGAAGCTATTTTCAATTTTATCTGTGCCAGGTGACTGACTTAGAAACTTTTCGCTATTATTACCCAACAAAAGATGATGATGATGTGTTGAAAGAAATTCGAATGCGTTTTCCTTTCTCCGCCTATTTTTCTCCGGGTGAAAACCTCTACACACTATAGCGTTCTTACCTACAAACGAGTTATTTACTGTTTTCCGTCTTTTATATTAAGATAATACAGCTCTCACACGATCATCTCGTTCTTTATGATGGACTGATGGATGATATGTAGTGTGTAGTGGAGTGGTGATATACAAGGACTTTTTTGTCAACCTTCATTACATTATATAATATTGAATTATATTGAAGCGAAGTTGAGAAAGTTCACTTTCTTCACTTCACTTCACTCATTCTCTGTCTTGCCGCATGAATGAGTGTACGACAATGAAGATACATAATAGAACGTAGGTTCTCTTTCCTCTTTTGTGGATATCGGCTTGCGTGAAAAAATGCGACAGGAGGAAAGTATGAGAATGATATCGGCAATGATGAACTTGTTATTTTTACAATTCCCTCGAAAGAGTTTACCTTGAAAAAGAAATTCTCTTTTGGAAAGAAAACCATGTATTTTGTATACGTTGTGCATCATTTCTTCCCATTTCAAAAGGAAATACATGAACGCGTCAGTATATCCACAAGTAGGCGGAGGGATTTTTCCTTTCCTTCCTATAAAATCCCTTTCGGCACTTTTTTCTTCATATTGGAAATGTACATTTTTTAGGGAATTTCTTTTACATGTATTATTGACAAGTGAGTGGAATTCTTTTAACTTGATGAAAGACTAGAAAATATTTCCATTACCCGAGTTGATCTAAACCATGCATGACAAGATAAGTTTTATTTTCCTTTTTCCCTCTTCAAACACGCATTATTTATTAGTTTAAGAATAGGGAAAACTTTTCTTCTCCGTTTTTTCTTCAAAACATCTTGTTTTCTATTATCAAAGCATGTTATGAAAAGGCAAAACATATTGTTTGCCCATCCTGCTTTTCTTGTGGCAATGGGAAGAGCATACAATGCATAAAGTGTGTACAGTACCTTTATCATATTTTTATTGAAAGGGGAAAAAAATTGTGTTCGCTCTTATTGTGAAAACTCTACTCTTTGGAACATCCCTTTTGTAAATAATTTATCATTGAATGTCGTACTCGGCCTTTTCATCTGCCAATCAATCCTTAATCCTTCCTAATGACTTATCTTGTTAACCTGGCTAGTATCGAGTGACAAGGATGAATATTAAAATCCAAAATTTCTAAAAAAAATACATCGCCCTTGAAAAATGATAAACTTAGCTGTTTTTATCTCTCTCCTATAATATCCATAAATTTGCAATTCCCTTGTTGACAATGTTGTAGCTGACAGTGTGTAGGAAAAAGTAATAAAAGTACAAATTACTCGTCCCTTTTCATCACTTACATTTTAAAAAGAAATGACTATCTTAAACATTCCTTTTCTCCTTCGCACTCATCATTCTTGAGAAAGATGGAGAGAGAAAGCGAAGAAAGATGATAGCATAAAAATGCACTCCTACGCAACTCCGCAACTTTTTGTCTACTACTTATACTTGACTTAAATGAGGAACTCGACGCGCCCCAAGTGACGGATGAAAATAACTGCTTTACTTTCAACTTTCTCCTCTCTATCCTCCTTTTTTCCTGCTTTTTACATCGTGTGAAATTTGTACGTGCCATCAGTTGCCAACATAACAATATACTAGAAAAAACCAGCAAGTGGAGCACTGACACCTTTTCCCTTCAATGGAGATGTTGATGACTAAGAAAAAAATGATAATGATAACGAGAATGCAGTCAGGGAGAATATACAGGATTGAGTGGTGTTGCTTTGAGAGAGAGAGAAGAAAAAAACACAAAATGAACAACTGAAAACTCAGCCAGATAGTAAAGTTGGAATAAAATATAGGGAATATTTTTCTCTTCTTTTTGCCTCTAGCAATGGCTCTAAAACGATGGTATGTTGTGGGAGTTGAGAAGTCTTTTATGGACTGCGGACATGAAGGAATATTAGTTTTGTATTATTATATAACTCATATTGAGTTTTTAGTCAGGTACACTTTTCTACAGAGGAAGAATACAAAAGAGAAAGTATGTATGTGGCTTTAAAAAACGGAAAAAAGGAGTAAAATGCTCTTTTTTTATCTCGTGATCCTCACATTCTCCAGTCAGTTTCCTTCCAGTGTTGGCAAAAACACTCGTTTTCCCTGTTCACGCAAACTAATGGTTTCCACAATATGGAGAGAGACGATAGCTTGGATGGAGTAAGTTGGGAGGAAAATTTAACACAGTTTGAAGTGTGTGTATCTAGTTCATTTTGTTTCAATGACCATGTAGTCTAGATACACTTTCCAATGGAACTTGAACGCAAAAAAATAGTTCGATGATGACGGTGATGATGATAAATAAACTTTTCAAATCAGTAAACAATCATATGATGTGTGGTAAAAGAAAAATGAAAAGTTTTTCTTGATCTAACTTTGTCCATTTCTTCCCCTCCTAGTCATACATGACAGGGGAGAAGAGGCGATAACTTGAAAAGAGATAATTTATACCATTTTTTCTTATTTTTTAGATGGTATTTTACAAGAGTGGATATTTCTTGTGACATATATTCACAGTATTCATTCTCCCCATGGACAGACACGCAGTCGTGTCAAATTCACTGGGTAAATATTCTCGTATCGTGTAACATAACATGGGTTTAGATACTCTTGTAGACTGTAATTTGAGTATGGTTGGGATGATATTTGTGTATTATTTTTCTCTTCTCATATTTCCCTTATCATTTCACCTTTCTCTCGCCACATGGGTTTATACTAGTCTTATGGTTGCTTTTCGTTCTTCGTATAGCCACTTTGGACTTTGTTTTGTTGCTTAAAAGGGTGGCAAAGGATGGGAAACTCATTGACAAAAACATTTTCCTTTTTTTCCACGACACGCTCACCTTGTCCCGTCGCAAATGTTCATTTTTTTCCAAGGTCCTTTTCTCTGTTTCTCATATCATGTATCATTACATCGGCTAAATTTCCGATTGGCTAAGCAACAAGATAAAATGACTCTCTTTTTTCGACTGAGAAAAAAAGCGACACCTTTTTTACGGTAATGTGGGTACGGGTGAGAGTGAAAGGTGTTGCAAGAAAATAGCTCCTTTCACAAACATGAAAGAAAAGCTTCAAAAAAAGAAATGGGGTTTCTTTGAGATAAAGAAAAATAGTATAAAAAAGGTAGAACATAAAGGTAGAATTATATTTTTCTTTCTGAGAGATTTTTTCTCACTTCTTCTATCTTTAGCAGACATTATTTTGTTAAGGGTGAGAAAGTAGTGTGTTGTTTTATAGATATGAAAAAGTACATAGTTCTACACAACACGTGTAGAATCTCCAGAGGTGGGAAAAGTTTTAGAGGTGTAGGCTATTTCAATGGCGCATAAAAACATCTGCATACAGATAGGCACACATTTTACACTATAGACGTCACTCCTGACACTTATTTTACCGTTTTCTTTCTTCAAGGCTTACTCCACCTCTTTTATTTATAGCTGTAAATATTTACTAGGGTTCGTTTTATACCTTGGAATTTACTCATTTTGAGAACTTGAATTCAACGAGAACGTGGAGATCGATGTGTATTTTACTATTCCCAGTCAACAAAGTTTTCTCGGTAAAATTGTAATATATTCTAAAACGGTGCAAGCAGAGTCGTTGGACCTATCCGGTAAAACGGGGACTTGAAAGATATTTGGCTTAAAATGTGTACTCAGGTGTACGTTAATATGAGGAAAAAGAATCCGATGGAAAATTTTCCACTTTCCACCCTCATAGCCCGGAAATCGCCCTCGCGGGAATTTGTTTTTGAATTTCAAAGTGATTGGAACTTAATGAAAT